>CAUYUJ010009236.1:339666-347166 GCA_963575745.1 Prorocentrum cordatum
GCATCCTTGCCTCTTCGGTCCATCCTGAGCCACTGTTCACGTCGGAGCTCTGAATACATCGCCGAGGATGCCGATGCATCGCCGATGCATTGGCGATGCATCAGCGATGCGGCGAGATCCTTCGACCCCATCTGCTCGGACCCCGTCTAGGAGAGGCCTCTGGGAAGAGTTGGCTCGCGGAGGCTTCTCACACGCCGTTGGGCGCGCTCTCCGAGCCTACAGGGCCACTTTGGGCTGGTCAGGCCTGGGGCTGCGCATAGACAGCCTCGCCAGGTACGGCAGTCCTCGCCGTAGATGATGTTGAACTCGCCGTTTGTTTGTTCAAGATCGACGTTGTTTTTCCGTTTGGGGGTCCGTTGTTTTCGTTAGGGATTCTCGTTCGCGCCGTTTTCTGGTAGATTCCGTTTTGCATGCCAGATGTTCATGTTTGTCGTTGCCGTTTGCGCTGCTCTGGCTTGATGGATAGAAAACCGACAAGCTGAAAACGGCGAAAGAAAGGCCCCCACCACCCCACCACAGGCTTCAACAGGCCCCCCGTATATCGGGCCGGGCGAAAGGGGGGGATTGGGAAAGGCGGGGTTACGAAATTTGCTGCATGCAGCTGGTTTCGGCCTCACCGAGGGGCCCATTCCTCGATACATAGCCGCCTCCGGCGCCTGGAGGCGCCGGGAAAATCAGCTACGTGAGCTGATTTTCACCCCCCCCCTTTGCTATCCCCCCCTTTCGCCCGACCCGATGGGAGTGGATGAGATTCTCGCGCCGATGTAGTCTCGGTCAGCGTCGCTATCCCCCCTTGTCGCCCGGCCCGAGTATAGCCCAAGGCTGCCTCGACACCCCCACCTCACGGCGCGGAGCGCCTCGGGGGCGCCCCTGGAGGCGGCGCCGGGGCGTTGGGACCGCCCTGGGCTGCTCGGGGGACCCTCCTCCTCCTCATCCTCCTCCTCCTCCTCCTCCTCATCCTCATCCTCCTCCTCCTCCTCCTCATCCTCCTCCTCCTCTTTCCCTCCTCCTCCTCCTCCTCCTCCTCCTCCTCCTCCTCCTCCTCCCGCGCAGCCCGAGGCCTCACCACGTGGGGCAGCGGGCAGTGCCCAAGCGGGGGCCGCCTGTGAGGGGGGTTCCGCCAGCTCCTCCCTGAGATACGGACGGGAGAACGACCACAGCCACTGCTTTGCTTTTCTTGCCGCCTTCCAGCCAGCAGAAACAGAGCAGTGGTTGTGGTCATTTTCGTAAGGCTTGGCACCAGGGAAATGACCACAGCCACTGCTTCTTGTTCGGCCGGCTGGAGGGCGGCGCAAACAAGAAGCAGTGGCTGTGGTCATTTTCCCGTCCCGCATGAGAGGATGGAGGCTCGAGGGCCGAGGGTGGGGGAGGCTCTCGGGCGGTCTCGAGAGCTTGCCTGGCGGCACGGGTCTGGCACGGGGGTCGGGGAAGCGCAAGTCTCGAGCACGACGGGACTCGGGTTGGCCGGCGCCTTTCGGCGAGCGCGCCCTTGGTTTTCTGACGGTCCAGATTTCGTGGGATGTCTGCAGCGGGGGGTCGCATCAAATTTCTGACTGGGTTCTGACTGGGCCTCGTCCTTCCGAGCATGCTCTTTGGGTGGAGGGCTAAATGTTCGAGGCTTGAATCTGCAAAAGGTGAGTCACAAGACGGATTGATTTTCGAGGTGCAAAAGCCCACATGGATTTCACCCTGAGCCCTCCACCCTAAGAAAATGCTCAGTCATTCTCATGATGGCCCCATCAGGCCAGCCCGAGTCAACCGAACTCGAGAGTCTCACATCTCTCCGAGGGGGGGGGTCTCCTCGAGGAGGTGGCGACCCTCCCCCCGGTGGTGAACTCCCTTAGCATAGGGGGGGGGCGTCGAAGAGGGTGGTGAGGACCAGGGTTAAGTCGGGCCTGTCCCTCCACAGGGGGCAGATTCAAAAACAGTCGGAAAGAACAGTCTGGGGACGATGTTTTGATCATTTTTGAGCATGTTGGGGGTATTTGTTTGGCATGCTTGATTTTTCGTCCAATATCCCCCTGTAGGGTGACATGCCCGACCTAAGACCAAGGACCCGGGGAGGATATCATGGCCGGGGCCCCGAAACCTCCCGGAGTTCATGGCCCCCTCGTCTACTTTCGACACGGTCGGACCGAGGTATAGAAGGTCGAGGTCGGCTTGGGGAGGGAACCCTGATCACTGCTCTTCGCGTGCTCGTTGGATGCATCTTGTGCATCCTGGTGGAGAGGGCACCCTCGAAGGCTCTTCGGTTTGGCCGGCGGAGGGCCCCATGGTTCCGAAGGCTGCTCTTCTGTCCCAGGTCTGGGCGTGCCTTCGACGCGGCCCCTGGCCCCCCCCGCCTGCGCACATGCCTCGGGCCAGGGTGCGATCCTCCCCCTCTTCCTGCCGCCCCCCCAGGGCTCACTTCGATTCCTCCGATTCGATGCGATTTCGATGGCCTCCGATTGCGATTCCATTCGACTTCGGATTCCGATGCGGAGGCCGATTCCTCACTGGAGGCCCACCAGCTTGCCGAGTTCTGCCGGTTCGACTTCTCCCGACTTGGCTGCAGATTTCTGCCGATCCGATTCATTTCGATCGCCGATCCGACTTATCGATTCGATTCTGGGCTCTCCCCCCCTCCGGCGCACCCGAGGACCGCCCGTTCCCTCCCAGGAAGGGGTCCAGAGTCCTGGGGCCCCGCGACTTAACAAGTGGAGTCGTCGGAGGTCTGCTTGATTACAGTGGAGGCCCATGCCAAGAAACAACTTGCTTGCCTCCAGGGCACGGTGCCCTGGGTTGCTTGGGCTTCGACGGCTTTGCTGTGGAGAGCGTGACGCTCCCACAGCAAGAATAGTTGAATGGACGTCTTGGGGTCTCAGGGTCGGGCTTCTTGTGGAAGGTTTCTTGTGGACGAGCCCTGAAGGGGGGCTCTGGCGGCCCGGGAAGGCTGCCAGGGAGCCGAGGAGTTCGCGAAGGCCGGCCGGCGATGGTCCCAGAACGGCTCAACGAGCACCCCGAGATTGGAGACGATACGGACAGCCGTGCTTGGGTCGTGGGCACGAGGGCTCTCGGGTGTTTCTTGGGGTAGATGCCTCTCAGGGGCCACTTTGGAGGCATGTTTAAGCCCCCGGGGGCCAGCGATTGTCCCAGAACGGCTTGACGAGCACCCCGAGATTGGAGACGATACAGAAAGCCGTGCTTGGGTCGTGGGCATGAGGACTCTTGGGGGTTTCTTGGGGCAGATGCCTCTCGGGGGCCACTTTGGAGGCATGCTTGAAGCCTACCGGGGTGTCTTCAGGATCTCTCGGGGTGCCTCTTCGGGCTTACCGGGGGCCTTCGGGGCGGCCCCGACCCCCCGGGGCGGTGAAGGGATCAAAGGGAAGGGGCCTTCATTCTCCTCGATCACGACGTTCCTCGATTTCCGTTGGGTTGACAGGCGTGGAGACGTCCTCGCGGTAAGGAACCGATGTCCTCGGGTCGGTGCGTATGGAAGCGTGCCCAAGGTAGTTTCAGGAAAGCGGGGGAGAGCTTGAGGTCCGTACTGGAGCTGAGAGGAAGGCCGTCATCTCCCCACATGCCGACTGAGTCGGCGACTATAGTATTATCATGTTTCTTCTTTTTATCATCCTCTTCGTCCTCATCGCCCTAAGGAATCAGCGCATCCGAGACCTGTTCAGATACATCGACGGGAACATGAACGGAAAAGTCTCCCTCAAAGAGTTCGTTTCCTTGGAAGGGATTCGGGAGGCGGAGGAGGAGAAGGAGGAGCAGGAGAATGAAGACCTTCGACCTAGGTGTAGGAGGAAGAGCAGCATGGGGAGGACAAGAAGTAAGCAGGAAGGACGGAGGAGGGAGGAGGACCAGGAGTGGGGAGGAGAATGAAAAGGGAGAGGAGGAGGAGGAGGAGGAAGAGGACGAGGAGGAGGAGGAGGAGGAAGTGGAGGAGGAGGTATTGGGGAGGAGGGAGGAGGGGAGGTGAGTACGAGGGGGGAGAGGAACAGGAGAAAGGACGAGACACTGAAGCCAACGATCGGCGCATTGGTTACGAGCGCCGGCAGATCATTGTTGCCTAGGTATGCCACGCTTCTGGCAGAAGTCCAGAGCCGTGGCGAGATTGAGTGCGGCTCAACTGCGCAAGCAGTGGCGAACCCAACGCGCGGACATGCAGTCCACAGTGTGCGAACCTATGGTTGCTGGCGCTTCTCCCCTGCTCTCCCCTCCCTTGCTGCTCTTCCTCTCCTTTCCTCAGCCACGGTGCGCTCTCTCGAGCCGGTGGAAGTGCGAACCAATGGCTGATGTCCTGGGGGGCGAACGAGACACCCAAAGTGCGCTCCTCTGTTGCACCCCGAGGGCCGCGCGTAGAGTTGGAGTTAGGGACAGAGTTAGAGGTTGACGAGAAAGATCCGCTCCACGCTTCACAGAGACAAGCTCGAGCGAGGTCGAGGGGGGCCATGCTGCCAACCCGCCGGGGGCCCTGCTGCCAACCCGAGGGGGGCTGCCAATCGCCCAGGCCCCCACCGCCACCCCAGCACTCGCAGAGGGGGAAAAGGTACCCCTGCCGCTACCCTTCCCTCGGTTTCCCCTTTTGGGGCCTCCTGGGAGTCCCTCGTCGCCACCGCTGGATGCGCCTCGAAACCCTGGTCAGAACGCACTCCGGGAGAGGTCCAGGGAGTAACGGTATCGGTAGCTGCTGGTTTCGCCAAGATCTCTCCGGGTATCGCAACGGTGCTGTCGCTAGAAAGGTTCATGCAGTTGCACTCGCGCGTTTAGGTTCCAAGCCGCGCACGCATTTTGCCCGGTGGGCGGCGGCGGAGCGAGGTGGATGTTGTGTGCGGTGTTTCTTCTTCTTTTGATTTTTGTTGCAAAAAGGTGGTCAGTTGTCAGAATCAGCCGGGCGTTGCGGAGAACGCAAGGGATAACATTGGATCATTGTTGTTGTGGTTCGGAGACGCCTCGCGCATCAGGCGTGCAGCTTCTCCATCACCGAACCGAACCTCCTTGGGGCACATGCTTGCCCCCGACCTCGGGTGCGCTCGACCCTTTCTGCCTCTTCCGCCTCGCCTGTGGTACGCGAGTGCACACGGCGCGCCTCGGGGGACAGGCGCTTCGGGTGTGATGAGGCGCGTCCAGCCCCTGGCCACTAGTGCCGGGGGCGTTGGGCAAGGACTGCGCGTTTCGCGCGCGCCTGCGTTCACACGCGCGCCATGTTTTGCAATTGCATGCTCGCACGTCTTGCTGTTTGGGGGGGGCTGTTGGAGCGAGGTAAGTTCTGGAGCACTGGACAGGCCTGCTACGGGATCCTTGGAGCCAACCTGTGGTTGTCCAGGCAGGCGCGCACGCGGAACAGGCCAGCATCACAAGCATGCCGACGACCAGCGCGGCGACGGTCGACAACGACTGCCTGAATTCAGGGACCGCGACGACGCGGCAAGAGAAAGTAATGCTCGTGTTGCAATATGAGCGGGGCATCACCGAATATGTCTGGCACACCATTGGCCGTGTCCAGGAAGAACGGGACAACGGTGACGCCCTCAAGCAATTACCACTGACAGCAACCTGCCCAGGGCAGGCACCTGGAGCAGCGCGAGGCAACCGTTCGGCACATGGGCGAAGTCGACGGCGCGGAGGGAGGAGAGGGAGAGAGGGAGGACGAGAGGGGAGAGGATGGGTGAGCAGGAGAAGGAAGGAAAAAGGTGGAGGAGTCATCCTGCTACCTTATCGTGACGCTCTGCTTCCATCTTCGCATTCATCTTCCATCATCCCCCTCACCCATCCCCTTCATTCCTTCGAACTCCTCTTGCACCGCGGATCCTCGCTCCTCCCCCCAAAGGGAGGGCCGCAAAGATAAGAAGATGAGAAATAATATTGTCTGATTTGGGGGGGTAAAACCCCCACACACACCCCGAACGGGGAGGGGTCCAGAATCACCCCCCTCCCCCAAGTCAAATTATTGGGGTCCAGACTCCCCCCAAGGCCGCGACGACGACGACGACGACGACGACCACGGTGACCACGACGGCGACCACGGCGACCACCACGACGACGACGCCGACGCCGACGACGGTGACGACGACGACGACGACGACGACGACGGCGACGGCGACGGCGGCGACGGTAGCGGTGGTGCACGTGACCTATTTGGGGTTTGGTGTGGCCTGTGGTTGATGTGACCTAATTGGGATTCTGGTCTGGCCCGTGGTAGCGACGACGACGAAGACCGCGACGACGACCACGACGACGACGACGAAGACCGCGACGACGACGACGACGACGACGACGACGACGACGACGACGACGACGACGACCGCGACACCGACACCGACACTGACACCGACACTGACACCGACACCGATGACGGCGACGACGGCGACGGCGTCGGCGGCGGAGGTGGCGACGGTGGGGGGTGTTCGTGACTGCCCCCCCCTTCCGCAGGGGGGGTCCAGACCTCCTGGTTCGTGGATGAAGTGGTGTTTGGGGGGTGGGGGGGGAGAGGGTTCCCCGGTTTCTGAGCCCCCCCCTCGGACTTATTCGGGGCGGGGAAGGCCGGTTTCTGAACCCCCCCTCCCTAGGATTTTCAACGTGCCAGCGGCGGTCGGTGGATGGCGCTCCCTCGAAGATTGGGAACTCGGGGGATGGAGGAGGAGCAGCAGCAGCGGGACCGCGAGGCGTCAGGACCGCCGGGAGCTTCCCGGCCAGCATGTGGAGCAGGAGGGGCCACGTCGTGCTCGAGAGAGGCGCTGGCTCTCGGGCCGCTCCTCTCAGATACACAGGTCGCGGGACCTGGAGGCTCGCGGTGGCCTGGAAGTCCCTTCGTTCCTCCAGGCCTCCAAGATGGGGTCCGAGTAGATGGGGTCGGAGGTTCGCGCCGCCTCGCCGATGCATCGCCGATGCGGCCCGATGTGCAGCCCGATTTGCTTCACGTCGACGTCGCCGATGCATCGCCGATACTTCGACGATGCATCGCCGGTGCATCGCCGATGCACCGCCGATGCATTGCCGACGTATCGGCGATGTGGCGCGATCCTCCGACCCCGTCTGCCCCGACCCCATCTGGGAGGCCTCGAGGCCTCCCAGATCTAGTTCCTAGATCTAGTGCGACCACGAGTGAGGAACTGGATCTAGTTCCTCACTCGTGGTCGCACGATGACGGGCCAGAGAGCACGAGCAGCTCCGCAGAACAAGCGCGGAGTTTGTGCGTGGGGGGGACGGCCGAGGACCAGTTCGTCAGGGAGCTCACTCTCATCGTTCAGGCGCCCCCCTCCGCCCCCCTCCGCCCTTCTTCTGCGCGATGACTTGGGCGAGACGGCGCAGGGCTCCATGGTCGGTGGCGGCGGACGGCGGGCTCGACTCGGGTAAGGGCGGGGCCTCTTCGCCTCGCTGCAGGTGCTCCTCCCATGTAAGGGCAGGCCCCTGCCCCATCGAACAGGACCTCCTGCTCGGCCTCACGCCCTTGCAGGAGGCGCAACGGGCTGTACCTGCCCCGTTCCCCTCCAAGCTCCAGGCCACGCGTATCAT
>CAUYUJ010009236.1:351804-386804 GCA_963575745.1 Prorocentrum cordatum
GCGCGGTCGGTGGCCTGGCGCTGAGCCTCGTCCATGCCCGCTGCCGTGAGGCACGCGTGGCGGACAGGGCTGACTCCACGCGGGGCCGCCGCTGCCGCGGCAGCGGCTGAGGTGGCGGGGCCGCCGCCGTGGCTCAGAGGGGGCAGCGGTGAGCCGCCGCCGAAGCCCGCCGCGAGGCCCGTGACGGAGTACTTGTGCTTGAAGGGGTCGAAGGTCGGCGCCTCGTCGAAGGCGACGACAACGCGGGTGGGCGGTGGCAGCTCCTGGTCCGTGGACGGCGTCGGCTCGAGGTCGACCTCGCCAGGTTCGATGGTGCTGGCACCGAAACGTGGCACCACCTCGGAGGCTTGGCCGTCCGCCTGAGTCTCGCGGGGCGGCGAGCTCGTGGAGCTCCCAGGGGGCTTGCGCGAGCTGTGGCGGCTGCAGGACCGGCTGCGCGGGACGCGCCCGCCCGTGTGGCGGTCACGTGGCGAGGCCACCTGGGCGTTAGCGCGCGCAGAGTCCGCCCTGCTCGGGGAGCGGAGCGGCGCTGCGCAGGGTGTTGGGCTGGGCGGGCGGGAGCCGCCTGTGCCGCCCGCCGCCGAGGCTGCAGCCTGGTCAGGGTCGACGGCGTCGGGCCGGGGGCTGACGTGGTGGGCACTACCCTCGCTGTGCCGCGGGGCGGCGCTGTGGTGCGCCTGGGTGTGCGTGAGGACGAGCGGGACGAGCGGCTGCCGCTCGCGCTCAGGGGGGGCAGGTTTTGCCTGGGCAGGGCGCAGCGCTGCGGCCACGTTTGGCGGGGGCGTGGGTTGGCGCGGTTGCCAGGCACGCACGTTCGCCTCGCGCCATCCTTCGGGGCGCCCTGTCCTGCCACGGCTTGGTGCAGCCCCCTGGGCTGAAGCCGCAGGGGGTGCCACTGCGGGCTGGTTGCTGGCGGTGCTGTCGTGGCGGCCTGGGTCATGGCCCCAGGCACGCGTGGACCCTGGCACGGGCGAGGTGGCCCGTGGGGGAGCCTGCCCGAGTGCACGCGGGTAGCCGACGACCGCTGGGTGCACCCTGGCGTGGGGGGCGTGGCCGTAGCTGGAGGCGGCAGCTCCTGCCGCCGCGGGCCTGGCACCAATGGGGCCACGGTGATAGGCGGCGCCCCCGCCGTACACCGCGCTGTCGCCTGTCGGGACGCGCGCGGGAGAGCGGTTGCGTGGCGTGCCCGGCTGACCTGCGTCGCGTTGGTCGCGCTGCTGGGTGCGCTGCTGGCGCTGTTGGTAGCGCTGCTGGTCGGCTCTCGAGAGCGGGCGGGTGTCGGGGAGGATGGGCGGCACGTCGGGCCGCCGCCAGCCCTGATAGACGTGCTCGAAGGCATGGTTTGGGTAAGTCTCCCCGACGGGTGAGTAGCGCCGTACATGCTCCACGTAGTCAATGTTCTGCGGCTCGGGGAGCACCGTGATGTTCACAGCCCGCTGGTGCGCTGGTCCATAGAAACAGAAGCTACCACGGTTGCTGCGGTCGTGGTTCAACTCGGCTTCGGTCGTGGCACGACTCACCATGGCGTCACAGAGGCGCATGTCGTAGTCGAGAGCTTGAGGCCCAGGGCCGCCCTCGGCATCCCAGTACAGTACCACATCTCGCCAGCGCGTGCGGGTAGTGTGGATGCGCTCGGCGATAGACTCGCAGACGGTCCTGACTGTGACACGATCCCTGTGCATGTTGGTGATGGCTAGGGGCTAGGGAGTAAGGTCGGCGGACCGCTTTGTTGAAGATGAAATCCTCCTTGAGGGCCTGGTGGGGGCCGAAGAGCACGTAGCCTTCCTTCCACAGCGGTTGGTCGGGAGACGGGTCTTCAGGCATCCCCGTTCCTGTGAACCCTGGTGGCCGCCTCGTGCCGTCGGGCAATCCCTGCTTGAGGACGCGACGCGGCCTCGGTGGTAGATACCATTGACATGGTATCCTGCTTGGCCTGGTTGCGGAGGCTCCCCCCCGGGGCCTGAAGGCGCTCGGGGGGGTTCCTTGAGGTCGTGCTGGGCTGGCGCGTTGCCGTATTGGCGGGCGAGGATGTGCGGAGGCATCCCTGTGGCACGGACGTCGAACAGGCTGTGCGGACGAGGCGGATGCGGGCATCTGCTGGAGAGGCAGCATGTGTCGGAGTTCCTGTTGTCGGTGCTGTACGCACACGTCCAGCTGTTGCAAGAGTAGTCCGTGGACCAGTCCATAGGTGCACGTAGTCCGCTGAGGGAGCAGTCCGGGCACGTTGGTTGGCCCGAGGTGCCGAGCTGCGTGTTGCGGCGGGCAGCACAATACTGACAGCATTGGAATCGGCACTGTAGGCAAGTCCAGCGTCCTGGTAGGGGCGGGAACGCTTGCTCGTCGGTGACCGCGTCGTCTGGGTGGGGTCGGGGTCGATCCCACAAGGGCCAGACGTCGGCGAACCAGGACTGGCCTGTAGTGCGGACCACCTCCGCGGGGAGGCGAGCGTCGTCAGCATGGCGCTCGATCCACTGGGGCCCCAGGTCCGCTGGGATCATGACCGTGCGCCAAGTGTCGTCCGCCTTGACGTGGACTTGGGTCGGTGCCCAGAGCCTGTAGTGGTATCGCCATGGTCGTGGTGAAGGATGACCCAGCCGTCGCGACCCGCAACCGCAGGGTCAATAACGCGGTGGCCCACAACGGTCGCCCCCCACGGTAGGTAGGCGCCATCGTGATGCTCGCCCGGGTCAAGCCAGACCTCGACGCCAGGGGCGTTCACACGGGCCCGCACATCGCGGACGTGGACGGCGAGGACGTGGTAGGCGGTCGGCTCCTCTTCCGTCTCGATGTGCTCCCACGTCTCGATGTCGCTGCTGTGAGAGGTGAAGTTTCCGCCGCTCTGCCGTGACGAACGTGAGGCGGATCGCCGTGAGCGGGCATGGCCTCGGGCGAGGGCGGCGGCCGCGCTGATGAGGGACGGCGTACGGCGGTCGTCGGCTCCCGATGTCGTCGATGAGCGGTCTGGACTGTGTCCCAGGGCGTCACCTGGCTGATAGGTGTGCGATGGGCCAGACGCGGCCCCAGGGCTGGAGCCGCTGGGGCGCGGCGCTCGTACGTCGGACTGCCCCCGCACGGGAGCGGCCTGCAAGCCAGTGTACACCAGGTCGATCAGTGGCTGCGGGTCCAGCTGGAGCTTGCGAAGCGAGGCGCGCGGACGGGGCTGGTTGGGGTCGGCCCTGGTGGCTGCTTCGGTGTCGTAGTGCTGTGTAGCCCATGCTCGCGCTGCCTATGGCGAGTATAGTGCCTGCGGCGGTGGCCACGCTGCCGCGGTGTCCAGCCGGCGCCAGGTGTTTGCTTCCTGGTCGCGGGCTTCAGCCGCCTCGCGGAGGTCGGGGTGATCGAAGCCGGCAATGTGGAGGGCGTGCGCACAGTCGCCCATGCCATAGGTGTGTGGGAGGGCACGGCACCTGGAGGCAGCTTCGGTGGGGGCACACCAGTCCATGCGGATGAGGAGGCCCAGGACCCGTGGGTAGATGAGGCGCGCTCCGTGAGCCCCCCCTTTCACGAAGTTGTGCCAGTTCTCACCGCGCGGCGGTTTGGTAGCCTCGCACATCCAGAGCGCGATGGGTCCCCAGGCGAGGGTGTCGTCTTCGAGGCTGCAGGGCGGGTGGGGCGGCACCGCGTACCACGCGGCCAGCGACGGGTGCACACTCACGTACGTGCGGCCGACATTTGTGGCGGTTCGACCCTTCGCTTCACGGCGGGGGCCTGGCAGGAGGTGACCTCCGTTGAAAGCGAGACGAGCCGCAAGGTCGCCGCGGGTCCCGTGCCAGAAGACCGTGGGCGTGTCAGTGGTGGGTTGACGGAGGTCCCACGTGAGGTAGGGGAAGATCGTCTCGCCTGAGTTCCCACCCGAGTCTTCCAGCACCCAAGAGAGTCGGTTCGGGGGCCTCTGCATGATGTCAGTCCACGGCGCCAACGCTTGGAGCGTTGGGTCATGGGTGAATCGAGGATGGTCGTAGAGTCGCAGGGCGTCTTTGATGTCCTCTGTAGTCACGCCAATGTTACCAAGCGCAAAGCCGTTCTGGTACAGGGAGGTGAGGATGCTCGTCGGCGGCACGGGGACCGCTGGGTCGCGCTGGATGGTGCTGCGTAAGTTGCGCGTCGGTGGCCTGAGGGCTGGGAGGGGCGTACCAGGGCCTGGAGGCGCCTGGGGCCTGGCGGGTGATGCGTAGCGTGCTCGCCGTCGTGGTGGTTGGGTGTCCATGTCGGAAGAGGAACCACGAGCATCTGCATGTCGGAAGATGGACCACGGCCTGTCGAGGGTGCGCTCACGTGTTTCACTTGCCTCGGCGTCGGTGGCCTGGGCTGTGGCGTATTCGTGAGTCGGCGGGTTGCCATAGGCCGCGCCGCTTGTGGGGCCGTCTCGCGGGGACGGGCTGGTCGACCGTGGTGTGACAGACGAGGCTCGCGATACCGCGGCAGTGACTTCAACAATGGCGGCGGTGGTGGCGGTGGTGACATCGGCGACTGCGGCGGCAACTGCAGCAGCATAGTGTTCCTGTAGCAGCGGGTGTCGAAGAAAGTGCACGTGCTGGCTCTCGGGGTCGTCGGGATGCGTGCGCGGCATTGTGTGTGTGGCCTCATCGCGCGGCCTCCTGATCGGTTGGCAACAGCGGAGGCAACACTGGGCCGTGGGTGAGTCCAGGGCGCGCGCACAGATGCGGGCTCCTACGTGTCCGACGGCTCCTTGAGCGAGAAGTTTGGCGCCGACCAGGAGAAGACCGCAAACCACTCCGCCTGTGGCAATAGCTCCGAGTTTGCCGCTGGCCCATTTCAGGGCACCCCAGAGGCCAGACCCGGCTGCGCTGGCTCCGCCCGAGACGATGTCTCTGAGTTTGGCACTGGTCCACTTGAGAATACCCCACAAGGCGGGCGCGGCGTCGTATGCCGTTGTGCGTCGGGGCGTAGTGGACACGGATGGGCCTGGTGCCGCAGCTTCACGGCGTCGTCGCTGCCGGTAGCTGGGTCTCGGCTCGGTGTCGGCAGGTACCCGTCGATCTGGTCCTTGTACGGCATGGCTACCACGATGGCATACGTGGCCACGAATAGGCAGATGAGACAGCCGCAGCGTCGGGAGGCCGCTGCGCTGTGCGGGGCCTCGTAGGAGCCGCTGGCGTCGGGGCTCGCGTCCTCGATGGGATCATTGTCGATGCCAGCCTGCCAGTGGTCGACGGCGCTGGAGTTGGAGTCAGTCGCGTTAGCTCGGCAGACAAGGGTGCGGGGCGGGGTCCTGCCACCTGAGGTCTGAAGACGCCCAGATCCAGCCAATGCTGCAGCGGGGCTGAAGCCGCCACTGCGCGGGCTGGTGAGAGCTGGCAGTGCAGTGGAATGGCTTGTCTCGTCGGCGGCGGTGGCGCCTTCGGCGTCGCTGAGCTGTGCGCTGGGGTCGGCCTGGGCCGAGTTGATGGGCGCACTGCTGTGCGACAGGGGGCGCCCTGTGTAGGGTTCGCTGTCACGGTCGCGCTGGGCCGTGTCACCTGGCGGTGTCGTGCCGTCGAGGTCCTGGGTTTCCGTGTCGTGGATGGAGTCGTTCTGGCTATCGTCCGACACGTGGAACGAGTCCAGGGATATGTTGCTGATATCGCTGGCAGCGGTGTGCTGGAGCAGAAGCGGTTCGGCGTCGGCCGCGGCCTGGTCACACGTGGCGTCTGGGCGAGGGGGCCAGCTGGCGGTGGTAGGTTTAGCGGTTCCATCGGTGCCGCGGCGAGCTCCGCCTCGACAAGCGGCTGCAGGTCTGGCGGGTGGTGCAGGATCGCATCCGCGAGATACGCCAGGGCGTCTTGGTCGGGCGGAGGGAGGCCTCTTGGCAGCAAGGCGTGGGCCCGTGAGAGGTATGGCGGCAGTGGTGCCGCGAAAGCCTCAGGGCCGACGAGCTGGGCACGAGCGCCCTGTATTCCAGAAGGAGGCCAAAGTAGCGGGTGGGGTACTCGTGGCTGCCCTGGATACGAGTGAGGTTGCGGTTGGTGCGCTGTCTGTCGGGGCCCGCTCTGTGCCAGATATCCTCGCACATGTCGAACGCGGTGCGGTGGCGCAGGGCGTCGTTTTTCTCCGCGGAATCCTCCTGGAAAAAGTGGTCGTACTGTGGCAGATGGAGCGTCGCCAGGACGTGCGGGACGCAGTCCTCGAGCCATGCCCAGTACACGTCCTGATGGTCCTCACCTGGTGCCCACGCCGCGGCGCACGGTATGAGCCGTGCTCGGATGTTCATCAGGTGCCAGAAAGCGGGGTCCTCCTCGGGTTCACCCCTGGCGCACAGAGGGGTAGTGGGACTCGTGGGGCTGAAACGGGGCACGACAGCGGGGCTGAAGCCGCCACTGCGTGCCTGGGCCTTGCCAGCGGCCCTGTCGAGGATATGCTGCACGACGGTCGAGGACAAGCTGAGGACAGGGTACCATCGAGGATATGCTGTACGACAGTCGACCGCAAGCGTCATGTTGAGTGATGGTAGCCCTCGTAGCTGAACTTGCATGCGGTGCGAGGCGTGGCCGGAGGACGCAGGAGTCATCTCAGCTGCGGCAACATCGGTGGTCGACTGCGATGCATGTGTCGTAGTTGACGAGGGCGTGCTCGTAGGAGACATGCTGGTACTCGTCGTAGACGTCGTAGTAGCCGTCGAAGTCCCAGGGGGGCAGCGCGTGGGGCGGGGCCCCTGGTGCTGCTCAGGCCAGGCGCTCGCGGGGGCGCCCAGCGGCCCGGTGCCGCACGGACCAGCGGCGGCGGTGCTGTTCACGATCGGGTCCAAAATGGCGCTGTGATCGTATTTGTAGATGCTGTCATCGTAAAGGTAGAAGAGCGTCCCACGCTCCGCATGTCGCAGGAAAGCCTCTCCTCCGTGCTGGGGCGCACCGCCTGAAGACGGGTGTGCTCCAGCCAGCGAGGGGAGGGCCAGGCCGCAGGCAAGGCGCCACATGATGGCGAGGCCTGGCGGGCGGCGCGAGCGATGAGCCGAAAGCTGCGTGGCAGCACACGTCCTCAAATACCCCTGAATGCTCATGTACATTGCTACAATCACGCCCCCTGCAAGACTACGGGTGTCCCTACACCAGATAGCTTGCGCGTGCTGCTGCCAAAACAGACATGAGGTGACAAGAAAGAGATACGACGCGAAGAGGGGAGAGATGCCTCTGAAGGCGCTTCCTCGGAGGGCTGAGGCGGGCTCTCTGAGGCACCTTCAATAGGGTTCCTGGGTGGCCCGACCCTTGTCCTTGCCTTTGTCGGCCCCTGGGGGCCCCGTCCCTGGGGTGGCCTGGCCTGGCTGGTCGGTCAAACTGCAGGCTGCCGCGGGCTCGGCGGCCGCTGCGGCTTCCTCCTTCTTAGTTTCCAGAGTGGCCGCTTGTGGCAGGTGGATGGTGCCTCCCGTGAGGTGCCCGAGGAGGGTCTGGATGTCGCCGCGCAGTGCAGCGGCGTCGGCGGTTGCCGTCTGTTGCTGGGTGACGACGGTGGCAAGCCCCCGTTCCAGCCCTGAAACGTGCTCCGTGAGTGTGGCCTGGGAGGAGAGAACGCCCGCAAGCTGCACCTGCATGTTATCCACCGTGTTGGCTAGCAGCTCGTGCTGCTGTTCCATGTGCTGGATGCGGGTCGTGGCAGCATCGGGCGGTTTAGAGGCCGATGCGAAGCGCTCGCCGAAGGTGTTGAGTTCGTGGGAGGCCACGCTGTATTCATCACCTGATGAGAGGATCTCGACGTCGACGACGTCACCTGGTACTTCGGCGGCTGTGGCAGCGTCGCCTTCGGTGTGGCCCCCACCTTCTGCCGCCGCCGTGCCAAGCCAGGGGTCGTGGCCACCTGGTCCTGGGGCGGCCGTCGGTTCAGCGGCTCCGTCCGTGCCGTGCGGGGGCGCAGAGGAGCTGCGGCCTGGGGCGCAGGGTGGCCTTGCGTGCGGCGTGGCGTCACGTTTCCCGCTGGAGGAGCGGTGGCGCTTGGCTGAAGGCTCCTCCTTGGGGGTCAGGAGCGGTGCGACGCCCTTGCCTTTGGGCGTGGCAGTCATGAGGTCGTGGAGGTAGGGGCTCTGGGCCGCTTTGGTGAGGAGTGTGCCGGTGGCGGGGCTGAAGCCGCCACCACGGGCTGGCGGCGTCACAGGCTCTGTGATGGTGGTAGGCGTGACGATGGTAACGTTGTCCCGCTTCGGCGCCACCTCAGCCAGCGGGGCCTCGGTGATGCTCCACGGGATGGGGCACCCCGCGACCTGCACCGTATAGGTGAGTGGGGGCCGATGAGCGCGCACTAAGGCAAACTGGGCCGCAGTGGCTGGGTCCCAGGCGGTGTGGTAGACCTCACAGTCCCATTTAACGGACGGGCCCGTGAGAGTCTTGGCGAGCTGGGTCAGCGTGGCGTGGCGTGCCGCAATGCCAGTGATGCGGTAGCGCGTCTTGGCGAGGGTAGCCTCGCAGCCGCGGATGCTGACAGCAGCGGCCTTGGCGACGTCGGACCCCCGCGGAACACGGATCCCCAGCAGGCCTGACTTGCCGTGCCTGACGACTCCCAGGGCCTTGAACTCCACCGACTTCTGGAACGCGTCTGCCATCGTGATGGGCTGGTCCTCAGGGAACCAAACGGTCTGATACTTGTCGGCGGTGGGCTCGTCTGCACCTACGTTGCTGAGGTCGTAGGTGGCACCGAGTTGCCCTGATCCCGCCAGGACCTTGTCGACCGCTTGGAGACTGACGCCGAAGGTGGCAGCCAGGGACCTCTTTCCGACGCCCGATCCAAACCTGCCTAGGCTTTTGCAGGGTTCGAGGATGGTGACGGCTTTAAAGTTGCCGTGGAAGAGGGCCTTGAAGGTGTCCTGGAGCTGGCCATCGAGCTCCTGGCGGCGAGCGTCTTTCTTGGACTCCTTGTGCTTTTGGCGCGCCTTGTCCTGTGGAGCGGAGTCGCCTCGAAAAGGGCCCTTGGCGCGTGGACCACCGTTCACGGGGGCACCTCCCGAGAACTGGTCCTCGAAGGCCTGGTGCATGGAGGGGACTGCGGCAATGGCCTCGGTCTCGTGTATGGTCGCCCGAATCCAGCAGACGTGGTCGGCGGGGTCGATGGTGGCGACGGCTACCTTTTCCGTGCAGGCGACCTCCTTGGTGCCCAGCTGGTACACGATCACGGGGACGTGCGTGTGGACCACTTTGGGCGCCTTGGGGTGGCGCTTCAGGACGGGGACGGCGAGCTCGGTACCGACGTAGTTGTCGTTTTTCGGGCCCATGACAGCAATCGCGAGCTGGCCCGTGGCTCGCTTGCCCTGCCCGAGGTGGTGTTGCAGCAGCCATTCGCCACTCTCGGAGTCGTGGAGGCTGATGCTGGGCTTGTACGTCTTGCCGTCGTCAGGCGAGGTGGGTTCGGCAAGGACAGGGACCTTCCAAAAGGCAGGGTCCAAGGCGACGAATTGGGTGTCCGCAGCCTGAAGACGTGCGGAGCCCGCTGGTGGATGCGATGTGTCACCGCCAGTGCGCTTAGGCTTGCTGCGCTGGTGGTGATCGAGCGTGTAGCTAATCTGGTTGGCGGCGCACATGCGGATAAGGGCGCTGCCGAGCTTCTTCGTGTTGGACTTGTGCATGTCGTACATTGCCTGGAGCTCGTCCGCGTTCAGTTCGGCTAGCCCGTTGTAGGCGGCCGTGGGGCGGTCAGACCCCGCTTGCCTGAACGCTGCGATGCAGTCCTGCTTGCGTTGAAGGAGGGACCCTTCAGCAGCAGGGCGCGTGGGACGGGAGCTCGGAGGCTGCTTTGAAGAGCGACGGCGCTCCGGCTTCTTGGGGGCCATTGCTGCGGGCACTCTGGTGCGGAGAGGTGACGCGAATCAGTAGGGTCCTGCTGGGGCCCCTCCGGTCTCGCGAGGCCTGGGAGTCTGACTCCGAGGCGGGGCGCTTCGCGTCGCGGCTGCGGTCTGAGTGCAGAGCACTCTCGAGCCGAGACTAGAGAGAGAGAGAGAGAGAGAGAGAGAGAGAGAGAGAGAGAGAGAGAGAGAGAGAGAGAGAGAGAGAGAGAGAGAGAGAAAGAAAGAGAGAGAGAGAGAGAGAGAGGAAGCGAGAGAGAGGGAGAGGAGAGAGAGAGAGAGAGAGCGGAGAGAGAGAGGGGGAGTTGAGAGAGGAGACAGGCGAGAGAAAGAGAGAAGAGAGAGAGAGAGAGAGAGAGAGAGAGAGAGAGAGAGAGAAGAGAGAAGAGAGAGAGAGATAGAGATAGAGAGAGAGAGAGAGAGAGAGAGAGGAGAGAGAGAGAGAGAGAGAGAGAGAGAGAGAGAGAGAGAAAGTGGAAAGAGAGGGGGGGGGGGGGGAGAGAGAGAGAGAGAGAGAGAGAGAGAGAAGAGAGCGAGAAGAGAGAGAGAGAGAGAGAGAGAGAGAGAGAGAGAGAGAGATAAAGAGAGAGAGAGAGACGAGAGAGGAGAGCGGAGAGAGCGAGAGAAGAGAGAGAGAGAGCAGAGAGAGAGAGAGAGAGAGAGAGAGAGAGAGAGAGAGAGAGAGAGCGGGAGAGAGCGAGGGAGAGCGAGAGAGAGCGAGAGAGAGAGCGAGTGAGAGCGAGAGAGAGAGAGAGAGCGAGAGAGAGAGAGAGAGAGAGCGAGAGAGAGCGACAGAGAGCGAGAGAGAGCAAGAGAGAGCGAGAGAGCGAAAGAGAGAGAGAGAGAGAAGAGAGAGAGAGAGAGAGATAGAGAGAAAGAGAGAGAGAGAGAGAGAGAGAGATAGAGAGAGAGAGAGAAGAGAAGAGAAGAGAAGAGAAGAGAAGAGAGATAGCGAGAGAGAGAGAGAGAGAGGGAGAGTGAGAGAGAGAGGAGAGAGCAGAGAGAGAGAATAGAGAGAAGAGAGAGAGGAGAGAGAGAGAGAGAGAGAGAGAGAGAGAGAGAGAGGCAGATATAGAGGCAGAGAGAGAGAGGCACAGAGAGAGAGGCAGAGAGAGAGAGGCAGAGAGACAGAGGCAGAGAGAGAGGCAGAGAGAGAGAGAGGCAGGGAAAGAGAGGCAGAGACAGAGAGAGAGGGCAGAGAGAGAGAGAGACAGAGAGAGCAGAGAGAGCAGAGAGAGAGGCAGCTCAGTCACACTTAAATCCAGATTCGTCCTCACCGAGTCCCACCACCAAGGGAGCGCCAGCAAGGAGATGCACATATGGGGATCCCCACGCAGTGAATAATTAGAAGTACCGCTGCTTCTTAGAAGGCGCGGGCCTTGTCTGTAGATGTAAGGCCGGCGCCTTCTGAGAGACAGCCTCCTTCTAAGAAGCCTACCCCCCTTGCGCGCCACCAAAGACCGCCTGGACATCATCATCCACGATAACACCATGAGAGAGCTCCGAGGCTACTCACCTTCGAGGCCATACGGCCAGCACGCCGTGCCCAGAGGGGCGCGGGCGGGCTCGCCGTCGGAGCGCGCACGACTCCAGCGTTCAGGCCTTCCGGCGCTCCGCTTCAAGCTTCCGGCGCTCCGCCTCCCTTGAGATCCGACGTTGCAACAAAGATCGCAGCGTTGCGGAAAGAACCACGCCCGGACCACCCCATCTCGAGCCTGACCGATCCGCGAGCTGGACCCATAGTTGAGGAACAAAAATTCCCTACCTAGGCTCTGCCTAGAAGGGTTCTTACTTTCTTGGCTAAAGGGGGCGGGCAGTGTGCCTCACCCCGGGCGGTTCCCCCGGTTGCGCCCCCCTGGTTCCCCCGGTTGCGCCCCCTGGGTTCTAGCCTAGCTTAGCTTAGCTTAGCTTAGCTTAGCTTAGCTTAGCTTAGCTTAGCTTAGCTTAGCTTAGCTTAGCTTAGCTTAGCTTAGCTTAGCTTAGCTTAGCTTAGCTTAGCTTAGCTTAGCTTAGCTTAGCTTAGCTTAGATTAGCTTAGCTTTGCCTAGCCTAGCCTAGCCTAGCTTAGCTTAGCTTAGCTCAGCTCAGCTTAGCTTAGCTTAGCTTTGCCTAGCCCAGCTTAGCTTTGCTTAACTTACCCTGAGCTAGCTCGCTAGCTTTAGCTTAGCTAGCTTAGCTTAGCTTAGCTTAGCTTAGCTTAGCTTAGCTTAGCTTAGCTTAGCTACCAGCTTAGCTTAGCTTAGCTTGCGCTAGCTTCTAGCTTCAGCTTAGCTTAGCTCTTAGCCAGCTTTAGTACTTAACTTACCCTTAGCTTAGCTTAGCTTAGCTTAGCTTAGCTTTAGCTTAGCTTAGCTTAGCTTTAGCTTAGCTTCAGCTTAGCTTAGCTTAGCTTTAGCTTAGCTAGCCTAGCCTAGCCTAGCTTAGCTTAGCTTAGCTCAGCTCAGCTTAGCTTAGCTTAGCTTTTAGCCAGCTTAGCTTAGCTTAGCTTAGCTTAGCTTCGCTTCGCTTCGCTTAGCTTAGCTTAGCTTCGCTTCGCTTCGCTTCGCTTAGCTTAGCTTAGCTTAGCTTAGCTTAGCTTAGCTTACCCCATCTTAGCTTAGCTTAGCTTAGCTTAGCTGTTGCTTTCCTGAATGCTCCAACTCCTAGGTAGGGTCGCACTGGGATAATTGAGCATTTCTTCCCCGTCCCCCCCGCAAGTCAAAGTTGGCACGTATACGCATCACTGGTCCGATGTTCAAACTCGGGACATCCGAGCCCAACACTGCATTCGGGGGGCGGGCGGCGGGGGGACGCGTTCACACCATGCGTTGCGCGTGAGTGTTGCTCAACTGCTTCCGACGCCTGCGTCTTCCTGCCCCGCTTGTTTCGAGCCGGGCTGATCCGCGAGGGCCCCGGGGCCCGAGGCCGAGCGAGCACGCCCGTCGTGAAGGAGTTGCAGCGCCAGGACCTCAGGGCCCTCGCACCTCGTGCGCAGCCGCCTCTGCTCGAGCCCCGCGCACCGCGCCATGGCTGCCGGCCGCAGCGCAGACATCGGCGAGCTGCTGGCCGCCGCGGCGTCCTTCGCGCAGCAGGCGCCGCCCGCGGCGCCCGCCGCGGCGCCCGCCGCCGAGCGCCCCTGCGCGGGAGGCCCCGGGCCGGCGCGGGCGCCACCAGCCGCCGAGGAGGGCGCACCGCACGCGGGGCAGCCCTCGGCCACGGACGCAGAGCGCGCCGCCTTCGAGGTCGTCGTCGTCGTCGTCGTCGTCGTCGTCGTCGTCGCCGCCGCCGCCGCCGCCGCCGCCGCCGCCGTCGCCGTCGCCGTCGTCGTCGTCGTCGTCGTCGCCGTCGTCGTCGTCGTCGTCGCCGTCGTGTTCGCCGTCCTCGCCGTCGTCGTCGTCCGTTGCCGTCGCCCGTCGCCGCTTTCGAGGTGGAGGAGCTGCAGGTCCGGTTGTCATGCGCCCGCCGGCGGCATGAGGCTGCCCAGGCGCACCGCGCCGCGGCGCTGGCGGCCTGCCCCGCCGCGGCGGCCTCCGCGGCGCCGACCCCTGCGCTGCCGCGCGGCGGACCAGCGCGCGTGGCGCAGCTGGAGCAGCTGCTGCAGGCCGCCGCGCTGCGGCGCGCGCTGTTCCTCGCGCGGCTGCACGAGGCCGCTGGCGTGGGCGGCCGCGGCGCCGTCGGGCTGCTGGCGCAAGCGGAGCGCCTGCGCGCCGCCCTCGCCGCGGCCGCGCAGGCGTCGGCGGCGGAGGCCGCCGCGGCGGCCCCGGCGGGCCCGCCATGTGCGCTCGGGACGCGGTGGTGGCACGAGCTGCCGCCCAGGCTGCGGAGCTGCGAGGAGGATCGACTTGCGGCCTCTTGCGAGCCCTGCCCCTGAGGGCCCAACCGACGCTGGAGTGTCGTATCGGACACCCCCGCTGGGGTTCACTTGGGCGGCGACAAAAAACGGGTCTGGCCCGTAAGCTTGCCGGGTGGTCTGGCGCGTAATTAAGCTTCTCGGGTAAGCTCGCGCGTAAGCGCCCGTGGCGTGCCGCGCCAGCGGCCCGCGTAAGCCGCCGCGTAAGGTCGCTGTGCCATCTCGCGTAAGATCCGTTTCTTTTCGTCGCTCACTTGGTTGCAGGCATCCTTCAGAGTCCGATGAACCCGGCTGGTTTCTCGGAAGACTGACCTGCAGGGGTAGGGTTCGGATGTGGCTGCCGAATCTAAACAGGAGCACGGGCACAATCACGAGCCCTCGGAGCTCCGCGCGGCTTTCTTGGATCGGCGCTGGGCCCCCTCCAGGTGGCGCCTCCAGCGCCGCCCTTGCCAGCGTTGGTCCAAGAAGCCACTCCCCCTCCTCCTCCTCCTCCTCCTCCTCCTCCTCCTCCTCCTCCTCCTCCTCCTCCTCCTCCTCCTCCTCCTCCTCCTCCTCCTCCTCCTCGTGGAGCTCCGACTGTTTGTTTTTATGCTCGTGCAGCTATTGTGCCAGAGGAGCCGCTCGCGGGCCCGGGGCCGCTGGCGGCCTACCTGTCTCGGGTGCTGCTGCGTCGGCGTGGTCCTGGCCCAAGATGCTCCCGTCTCTTCGCGCCACTGGGGCCTCTGGGCCCCCCGTGGGTCTCGTGAGGGGTGCGTTGTCAACACGCGCTGGCGTGCGCCCTGCGCGCGTCAACACGTGTTGACGTGCTCGACCTATCCATCATCGCGCGTTGGCCTGCTCCCTTCTCGTTGCCAGTTTGTGTGGCCGCGATCTGGGGGTCCACTGGGGCAGAGACTGCCCCAACCCTTTGCTTAAGCGCTCTGGGGCCCCCCTGGGTCCCGTGAGGGGTGCTCTGGAAGCCGTCTGCGCCTCCCTGGGGAAGCTGGGGACGTGTTCCCTGAGACCCGGCTCCTCGAAGAAAATGGGACGTCGTGAAAAATCACGACCGGAGCCCCGGACCCCGTCTTTCTGCGCCACTCTTCGAGCTGGATCGATCTGCGAGGGTCCTGGGCCCGAGTCTGAGCGAAAACGCCCGGCTCGGAAAGAGTTCGAGTAGGAGATCCATGAGCCACTCCCCCAACGATCGTCGAACCTACAGCAAGTATGTATAATGTTTGTAGAGCTACGACAATTTATTTTTTCAGTAGATTCGACGAACATGTTAATTTGGGAGGTACGTCCATGCTGTAGTCGATGTCCTACTCGAACAGTGAGACGCCAGCATCTCAGGGCTGGGCCAGGGCCTGGGCCACGTCTGGCAGCGCCCGGCCGTCGGAGAAGCTGTCCGAGTGCGTGGAGGACCGCCGCCGCTTCTTCGAGAGGTGCCGGGAAAACGTAAGCTACAGTGGAAGCCCATGCCAAGAAACACCTTGCTTGCCTCCAAGGTGCACTGGGTTCTCGGGTTTCGATGGTTCTACGATGGAACCCGTGACGTCTCCATACAAAAAATCAAGGGGCATCCTGGGGTCTCAGGGTTGGGGTTCGTGTGGAAGGTTTCTTGTGGCTGGGGAAGCGTAAGATACTCGACTTCGCCGGAATTCGGATTCGCGACGCTTTTTGATGGGTCCGTCCTTCAGAGGAGAGACCGCTGCCCTTCCCTCGTTTTCGCCTTTTTGGTCCTCCTTTGAAGCCCTGGTCAGAACGGACCCCGGGAGAGGTCCGGGGAGTAGCGGGATCGGCACCTGTTGGTTTCCCCTTGTCCCGATCCTCGACGGTCCAGTTTTCGTGGAATGCTTGCAGCGGGAGCTCGCGTCCGAGCTCGGACTGGGGCGCGTCATCTCCTTGACAGCTCCTCCAGGCCAGCCCGAGTCCCCCGAGCCCGAGTCTTACGCCTCCCCGAAGGTTCGAGTACTGTAGGGGATCGATACCCTAAAATTTGGCTTCTTGCCGAAGCCATGAAACACACGTACTTCTTTGTATATTCGGCGGCCAACTTCTGGGGGCAGCTCAATCATGTAATCGATCCCCTACTCGAAAGGTCCCTGGAGCTCTGGACCACTCCCCAGGGGACCCGTTTCTCTCAGGAGGGGAAAAAGCACACAGACACAATCAATCGTCGATCCCCAGGAAAATATGGGAACATATGGGAAGTGGGGGGGAAGACAAAAACCCAGACATATGGAAAAATATGGGGAATCCGTTTATTAAATCGCTTCGCTCATTCCGCCGGCCCATAATGTCGCACCGTGGTCGCCTGTCCGAGTGGTCGTTTGCAGTGTGGAGCTGCGGCGTCGGGAGCTGTGTAGTTGTCGATAAATGTGTTAATGTTTTTTCTTGGGGCTTCTAGGTGTTTGCAATTGTTTGACGGCTTTGGTGCCATCGTGGGGGCGTGTTACCCGTGGTATCCCGCTGTGGGGCCGTTCGAGCCGGGGGAAGAGACATCTTATGCGATATGGGAACCCTCGTGTCGGAGGGTGGCGGGCTTTGAATGCTAACATTGGCTCTGTTATCGTCCTGATGTCCTCTGGCGTTGCGGACACGGGCGTGAAGGAACACTTTCTTGTGGCGTTTCTCTTACCATCTTTTTTCTAATTGGACCGGAGGAGGAGGAGGAGGACGACGACGAGGAGGAGGAGGAGGAGGAAGAGGAGGAGGAGGAGGAGGAGGAAGGAGGAGAGGGATGAGGAGCGATGAGGAGCGCCTTTGTCGTCGTCGTCGTCGCCGCCGCCGCCGCCCGCCGCCGCCGCCCGCCGGCGTCGTCGTCGTCGTGGAGGGTCGAGGCTCGAGGCTGGAGGCCGAATGCGGGGAAGGAGGACCACCCCGACCCGCGTTTCCCAAGTCGCGTCTGGCTGGAGTCTTGGAGGCGTCCTGGGGGCCTCCTGAGGGTTTTTTGGAGGCCTCCAGAGCGCCTTTTGGTGGCCTCTTGAGGCCTCTTGAGGGCCTCTTGGGGGCCTCTTGGGGCCTTTGAGGGCGTCTTGGGGCCTCCCGGGGGCCTCTAAGGGCAAAGAGCTCGAAATTCTGTTTCGTGAACCCCCTCTTGGGGCGTTCTTGAAGCGTTCTTGGGGCCCTCTTGGGCCGTCTTGGAGGCCTCTTGGGACGTCTTGGAGTCGTCTTGGGCCATCTTGGAGCCCTCTTGGGGGCCTCTTGGGCCTCTTGGGGCGATCTTGGAGGCCTCTTGAGCCGTTTAGGGGCGTCGGGGAACCATTATCCCAGTGCGACCCTACCTAGGAGTTGGAGCATTCAGGAAAGCAACAGCTAAGCTAAGCTAAGCTAAGCTAAGATGGGGTAAGCTAAGCTAAGCTAAGCTAAGCTAAGCTAAGCTAAGCGAAGCGAAGCGAAGCGAAGCTAAGCTAAGCTAAGCGAAGCGAAGCGAAGCTAAGCTAAGCTAAGCTAAGCTAAGCTGGGCTAGGCTAAGCTAAGCTAAGCTAAGCTAAGCTAAGCTAAGCTAAGCTAAGCTAAGCTAAGCTAAGCTAAGCTAAGCTAAGCTAAGCTAAGCTAGGCTAGGCAAAGCTAAGCTAAGCTAAGCTAAGCTAAGCTAAGCTAAGCTAAGCTAAGCTAAGCTAAGCTAAGCTAAGCTAAGCTAAGCTAAGCTAAGCTAAGCTAAGCTAAGCTAAGCTAAGCTAAGCTAAGCTAAGCTAAGCTAAGCTAAGCTAAGCTAAGCTAAGCTAAGCTGGGCTAGGCAAAGCTAAGCTAAGCTAAGCTGAGCTGAGCTAAGCTAAGCTAAGCTAAGGCTAAGCTAAGCTAAGCTAAGCTAAGCTAAGCTAAGCTAAGCTAAGCTAAGCTAAGCTAAGCTAAGCTAAGCTAAGCTAAGCTAAGCTAAGCTAAGCTAAAGCTAAGCGAAGCTAAGCTCAGGGTAGTTAAGCTAAGCTAGGCTAGGCAAAGCTAAGCTAAGCTAAGCTGAGCTAAGCTAAGCTAAGCTAAGGCTAAGCTAAGCTAAGCTAAGCTAAGCTAAGCTAAGCTAAGCTAAGCTAAGCTAAGCTAAGCTAAGCTAAGCTAAGCTAAGCTAAGCTAAGCTAAGCTAAGCTAAGCTAAGCTAAGCTCGGGGAACCCAGGGGGCGCAACCGGGGGAACCAGGGGGGCGCAACCGGGGGAACCGCCCGGGGTGAGGCACACTGCCCGCCCCCTTTAGCCAAGAAAGTAAGAACCCTTCTAGGCAGAGCCTAGGTAGGGAAAAAAGGTTGAAACGCCCAAATCTGTCCAAAACCTATGGAACAGCATTGTTTGTTTGCCTCTTGGGGCCCTCTTGTGAATGCACTTGGAGACCTCCTGGGGATCTTGGAGGCTTCTTGGGTCATCTTGGAGACGTCTTGGGCCGTCTGGAGGCCATCTTGGGCGTCGTGGAGCGATATTCGGGCTTCTCGGACCTCTCTTGGACCGTGTTGGGGGCGTTCTTGGGGCTCTCTTGGGCCGTCCTGGAGGCCTTTGGGCCCGTCTTGGAGCCGTCTTGGGCCGTCTTGGGGCCTTTTTGAGGGCCTCTTGGGCCCTCTAGGGGCGATCTTGGAGGCCTCTTGAGCCGTTTAGGGGCGTCGGGGAACCGAAAAGGTTAAAACGCCCAAATCTGTCCAAGACCTATGGAAAAGCATTGTTTGTTTGCCTCTTGGGGCCCTCTTGGGAGTTCTCTTGGAGGCCTCTTGGGTCTTGGGCCGTCTGGAGGCCATCTTGGGCGCCGTGGAGCGATCTTCGGGCGTCTCGGACCTCTCTTGGACCGTGTTGGGGGCGTTCTTGGGGCCCTCTTGGGCCGTCTTGGAGGCCTCTGGGGCCGTCTTGGAGCCGTCTTGGGCCGTCTTGGGGCCCTTTTGGGGCCTCTTGGGCCCTCTTGGGGCGATCTTGGAGGCCTCTTGAGCCGTTTAGGGGCGTCGGGGAACCGAAAAGGTTGAAACGCCCAAATTTGTCCAAAACCTAAGAAAAAGCATTGATTTTTGCCTCTTGGGGCCCTCATGGGAGTGCTGCTGGAGGCCTCTTGGGGCATCTTGGAGGCTTCTTGGGCCATCTTGGAGACGTCTTGGGCCGTCTGGAGGCCATCTTGGGCGCCGTGGAGCGATCTTCGGGCGTCTCGGACCTCTCTTGGATTGTGTTGGGGGCCTCTTGGGGCCCTCTTGCGGCGATCCTGGAGGATCTGGGGGAATGTCCCGGGCGTGTCCCGGGCGTGTCCCGGGCTCCGCCCGGGGTACTTTTGATCCAGGGACCCCCAGGGGCCGCCCCGCGCGCGCGAACCAGAAATACTGTTTACCAGTTACCGGAGATCTTAGCACGCCTCTGGCCCGTTGGGCCGGCGAATTTGTGTGTATGCATTTGTGTGTCCTTGGGCCCTTTTTGTCCTCGTTCTGGACAGTTGTTTGACGGTCCCCGGGCCCAGCGAGGCCCCCCTCTGGGCGCCGAAGACGACGACGAGGAACACTTCCGCCCTGCCCGTCTTTCAATCCGTCGGAGGTCCGTTTGGGATGCCTCTTGGCGCCCTCGTGGCGCCCTCGTGGCCTTCTCTCTGGCCCTCGCGGCGTCCTCCTGGGCGATCCCCTACATCGGTATCGTTTAACCGATCCCCATCCCCATCCCCACCCCCTTCGAGACCCCCACCAGATTACCACCCCAGTTGGGGATACAACACTCGAAACCCGAAGGGAACCTCCTATATCTCCATCCAGGGAGGTAAATCGCCCAGCGGGGCTCAGGCCACGCCGCCGGGGATGGGGGTCGGATAAACTCATCGTGGCGTCCTCCTGGGCGATCCCCTACAGTCAACCAGCATAGTGAGGATGGACAACCTTCCCAAGGGCACCCATCGGTCGTTGCAAGTATGTATTTCTGGATTTCCAGATTCCGATCTGCTTTGAGCGCCTTCCTGCCTCAATGATCGAGTGGCTGCACCTTTTCCGTCCTCCTTAGGGGGCGGGCGCAACCCAGCCTACTTTCAACGCCATCCTATTTCATGTTTCTACCTACTCCTTCCGACCAGCGGCTACCCTCGCATCCTTGCCTCCTCGGTCCATCCTTCGCCGCTTCCGCTGGCCGCGCCCCTCTCGGAAAGCTTCGAAATGGGCGTCCGAGGCCCTTGCATGCTTCGTTATCGGGCATCCTTCCTATACGGGTTGACTCAATCCAGAGGTCCGATGTTGTGATTTGTTCAATACGGGGTCCCCGGAAGTCTCGATCGATTCCCCAGGACCGGTTTGTCATTTTGAATCATTTTCTGACAGTCCTGGGGCCCGGCGAAGGCCCCTATAGAGGCCGAAAATTACGAAAAACCTCCGCCTTGACTTTTCCAATGCGTTGGACCTCTGGGTACGGGTTCGGGTTGACTCTACAGTGGGGGCCCATGCCAAGAAACACCCTGCTTGCCTCCACGGTGCCCTGGTTTTCTTGGGTCTCGATGGCTTTGCGATGGAATGCGCGACGTGCCCACACCAAAAATCGATGGACCTCTTGGGGGGTCTCAGGGTTGGGCTTCTTGTGGGAGGTTTTTTCTGGACGGACCTCCACTGTACTGTGGGGTCGCGCATCAAGAAACCATATGATTTTCGTCAGAGTGCCCTGAGCTTCTTCGCTCCGCGCGCTGCGCGATGACTTCCCGCGGCCGTCAAATGAAATGCTGGGTGCTCAGGGTTCCCCCCCAGGTGCTCTTCCACGCGGGTTTTCAGTGCTGGGTTTCTTGCGAGGGTGTCTTGCGTCCGAAATAGTAAAAGATAGTCTGGGACGATTTTTTGATCATCTTGATCATCTTTGGGTATGTTTGGAATCAGTTTTACTATTTTTGATTTTTCGCCCCAGATCCCCCTGTGGGAGCACACGCCCGACCTGACTCCCCTCGAGAGGTACCTGGCCGCGCGCGACCTGTGGCTGCACCCCGCCGCGGCCTCGGCCCGCGGCGGCGAAGGCGCCCCTCCGTCGCGGGTGGCCAGCGCCGGCGCCCCCGCGCGCGCGGCCGCGAGCGCCGGCGGCGCGCCGCCGCCGGCGAGCTCAGGCCCTGGGCGTCGTGTTTTTTTCACGGCGTCGACCCCTCCCTGGAGGGTTTCTCCGAAGGGCTTGGGCGACCCCTCCTCGTCGTCCTCCTTCTCCTCCTCCTCCTCCTCCTCCTCCTCCTCTCCTCCTCCTCCTCTCCTCCTTCTTCTCCTTCTCCTCTCTCTCCTCCTCCTCCTCCTCCCCCCCCTCCTCCTCCCTCCTCTTCCTCCTCCTCCTCCCCTTCCTCCTCCTCCTCCTCCTCTCCCTCCTCCTCCTCGTCCTCCTCCTCCTCCTCCTCCTCCTCCTCCTCGGGTCGCCTTCGGCCCCGGGGGAAACCGTGCACCTCTCCCCAGAGATCCAGCGCACTGTTGAAAAAATCAAAGACGGAGGTTTCTCGCAATTTTCGGCCTCTCCCCGGCGCCCTCGCCGGGCCCCGGGGCCGTCAAGAAATGATGCGGGGGAAGAAAAACCGGTCCTGGGGAAGCGGTCGAGACTTCCGGGGACTCCGCGTGGACAAAATCGTGACATCGGGTCTCTGGGTCGGCCCATCGGCCGCCAGGCCCTTCGCAGGCACCTTGGCCCCTCGGCCGCTGCCAGGCCCTTCGAGTCGAAGCAGAAAAAACGCCATGAGCATAAACTTGTGGCGCTCCGCGCGGGTTTTTTTGGATCCGCGCTGGCCCCCCCTCTGGCGGGGTCTCTGGCGCCGGCCCTGGCGCGCTGGATCGCGTCGACCCCGCAGTGGATGGCGGCAGCATCCTGCAGAGGCTCTCGAGAGTTCTGGCGCAGCTGTTTGGGGGAGCGTTTCGGCCACGCGCAGAGGGGGGGGTTCGGGGGAGGGGGCAAGGCTTCTTAGCAGCACCCCTGCTTCTTCGAAGGCGCGGGCCTTGTCTGTAGGTGTGAGGCCGGCGCCTTCTGAGAGGCAGCCTCCTTCCACGAAGCCTCGCCCCGTTCCCCCCACCCCCCTCTGCGCGCCGCCAAGCGCTGCTGGCCCGAGTGAGGCTCAGCGGCCTTGCACTGACCCTGTGTCCGCAGCCGCAGCGGGCTTCACGGCGCACCCGATGGCCGCCTCGTGGCCCGCCCGCGACGCGCATGCGGGGCCCGCGGGGCGCATTCCGACCCCGCCGAGCCGCTTCGGATGGCTTCCCCCGGGGCTCCGATCCGATCCGGCTCGTGCACGATTCCAGTTTCGACGTTCTGCCCGATCCGGCGCGGCGATGTCGATGCGAGCCGAGGTCTGTGGATCTCCTGCCGACCTGGCTCCGCTCGACTCGACCCTGCCTGACATCCCGCTGATCCCCCCGGGGAAGTTGTCGAGACCTCCAGGGGGCCCCAGAGGTCTCGACGACTCCTTGCCGGGACAGCTTTTTCGTCCCAGGCAGTGGTTTGACGAACCCGTGGCCCGGGGAGGGCCCCCAGAAGCCGAGATCGGGGCTCAAGAGAGACGGGGGTCCATGCAAGCGGGGGTCCGTCGGAGCGCCTGATCTTGCAGGATCCTGCAGGGCCAGGGCTGCACTGACCCTTGTTAGCGTGCAGGGTTCTAAGCCTCCTAGATGGGGTCCGAGTAGATGGGGTTGGGGGATCGCGCTGTATCGCCGATGCATCGCCGATGCGGCTCCATGTCAAGCCCGATTTCCTCTGCGCAGGCGTCGCCGAAGCTCCGCCGACGTCGCCGATGTATCGGCGATGCATCGCCGATGCGGCGTGATCCTCCGACCCCATCTACTCGGACCCCATCAGGCCTCGCAGGATCCTGCAGGATCCTGCAGAATCCTGCATTGACCCGTGTCTGCATTGACCTGGGTCAGTAGATCCTTGACGAAATCGAGAGCGGGCCCATGAAGGGCACGAGGGAAGCGAGTCGGGTGCCAGAGCGCTGCGAATGGGGTGGCCCACTTCGGGGCCAGGGCGGCCTGGCGCAGAGGAGGCTTGGGACGAGGCCAGATGCAACCACTCTTGAGCATTTCTCCGCGAGAGGAGAGGAGGGCAAGGAGGCCTCTCGTGACCCAGACGCGCTCCGTGTTCAGATAAAGCATGGTGAAGATCTCAGCACTCATTTTGGGCTCGTTTTAGTGGAAGCCTTGAATTTCGCCGAAAGTCTTCTTTTGGCGTTTCGCGGCCACCAACGGCGAATCTGGGGGCGATTGGTGGATGGCTGGCGCGGGCCGTGTGCGGCTAACTAGTCAGTCAGTCACCGCCGCCTGTCCCTAATTTGCCGCTAACCCGCCAACATCTTGACTGTAGATGGGCTTCCATACAAACGAACGCCTCAGAGCGGGGGCCCATGCGAAGAAGCACCCTGCTTGCTTCCCAGGGTGCCCCTGGCTTCTTGGGTTTCGGTGGCTTCGCTGTGGAAAGGGTGACGCCCCCACTCCAAGAATCAGGGGACGTCCTGGGGGGCCTCAGGGTTGGGCTTCTCGTGGAAGGCTTCTCGTGGTCGAGCCCCTACTGTATAGGTGGGTTTCCATACCCATTGTTCATTTCTAAGTATTCGAAAGTTTTTTGGCTTTTGGGGGGGCCAAGATCCTTCCATTTCTAATTGTTCTATCCTGGGCCTCTTCTTGGCCACTATAGAGGGCCTTCAACAATTAGAAATGAGCACAATCAGAAATGAGCACGATTAGAAATGAACGACGTGTCCAAACGAACGCCAGCTGCCCGCTGTGATCTCTCCACGGCGCGCCCGGGGCCTGGTCCAGCTGCACGCAGGGAGGGCCCCCCGCGCGCGGGGCCCGCAAGACGGCGAGCGCCAGCCCGCGCGGCGCGCGCCCGGGGCGCCCCGGCGCGCCCGCCCGGGCGCGCGGGCTCGAGGCCGCGGCCGAGGCGCTGCTGGAGAGGTCGGGCGTCGCTGGGAGGAGGAGGAGGAGGAGGAGGAGGAGGAGGAGGAGGAGGAGGAAGAGGAGGAGGGGGAGGAGGAGGAAGAGGAGGAGGAGGAGGAGGAGGGGGAGGAGGAGGAGCCCCTGTCCCAAGGTGTCCCCAGGATTCCCATTGAGGCGCCCAGGACCATCGATAAGAAGAGAGCACGCCATATGAGCACAGACTGTTGGCGTTCCGCGCGGATCTATTAGATCCGCGCTGGGCCCCCCCCTGGCGGCGCCTCCGGCGCCGCTCCCAGCGCGCTCCAAAAGTTGATGCTTATGGTGGTTTTCTTTCCTCTGAGCATACAGTCGGACCGAGGTATAAGATCGAGGTCGGTTCGGGGAGGGTGACCTCATGGTCTTCGTGCTTGTTGGATGTTCTTGTGCATCCTGGGGAGAGTGGCCTAGGATGTTCTGTGTGTTTTCGCTGGCGGAGGGTCCGATGTTCTTGAAGATTTTCTTCGGGCCTAGGTCCGTCTGTATGCCTATCCCTATGCTTGGCATCACCTTGCCTCGGTGCCGGGTTGCAGGACTCCCTCAGTTTCTGAGGGCACATCCCTGAGAATGTCATCGCCTGTGGCTTGCCGATCTTTGGGCTGGGGACATGCTCGAGGCTGGGTATCCCACGGCCTCCAGAGCACCCCTCACGAGGTCCAGAGGGCCCCAGGGGGGGGTCCCGCAGTGGAGCGAAAAGCTGGGGGCACCTGGCCCAGGGGCACCTCGAGCAACCCCCGAAGAGGGAGCGCGGCTGGCTGCAGACCTGGGGGGGCGACCGGCCGACGGCCCTCTCCGGCACGGGCCTCGGCCCCGCCGTCGCCGTGGTCGTCCTGTGCTTTCGGGCGCTGGCGTCCGTCCTCGGCGGTTTTCCGGACCTTCGTGCGCAACCTTTCGAGCCGGATCGACCTGCGATGGCCCCGGGGCCCGAAACGGGGCGAAAACGCTCGCTGTGACAAAAATTGCAATGCCCCGATCTCGGTTGATCTTTGCAGAAGCCTCCCTCCTGATGTTTTCAATGCGTTGGAGGTCTGGTCTCGTGGCTTGGCTTTCGGGTCATATCTCGGCTCTCTGGCGGTCGTTCGGGACGATGAGGGCATCCCGAGAACGCCTCTCGGCGAGGCGCTGCTGCTTGAAAGCGACCCGAAGCTAGAAAGCCGCCGAGAACCGATGAAAACTCCCGAAAACCTCGAACCTCGAATCCGAAACGCCAAGAGCGAATGAAAGTGTACTGAACGAAAACGCCGAAAGCGAACGGAAACCGACGAGAGCGAAAGAAGACCGTCCGAAACCTTCCACACCAGACGGCCTCCGAAAATGTAGAAACCCTTGCGCCTGCTGGGGACGGGGCTAGGACGATGATAAGCCCGTTCCAGAGCGCTCCGGAGCGCTCTCGGAGCGTTCCGGAACGCTCTGAGAAGGCCGCGGCGCCCGACACATTTTCCAGAGCCGCTGGATCTTAGAGATCTCCTCTCCTCCTCCTCCTCCTCCTCCTCCTCCTCCTCCTCCTCCTCCTCCTTATCCTCATCCTCATCCTCATCTTCATCCTCATCCTTCTACTGCGCCACCTCCTCCTCCTCCGCATCCTCATCCTCATCCTCGTCTTCCCCCCGCTCCTCCTCGTGCCATTCCTAAGGAGGAGGAGGAGGAGGAGGAGGAGGAGGAGGACGCTAAAGTGACATAGCTGACTCTGATTAGCTTTGGCGACTATCCGTTGCCTTTCTCGAGTTTTGTCAGGGCCGACAGGCGGCCTGCTCACAGACTGACTACGATTTCTCCCCGAGCTCCCAGCAGACCTCAGCCATGGGTGAGCGTAGTGGCTCCCGCTCGCCTCATCGTGCTGCCGCTCCTGGTGCTCTCACAGTTGACGACATTGAGGCTATCGAGGTCATGCCCACGTTCGCCAGCCAACCCAGCCAGCAAGTTCCGTCCTCGCAGCTCGTGCTCGCAGGTAAAGGCGTCGGGAAAGCTCCTCCTCATCCCCAAGGTGCCACCGCTGCCCCTGCCGTTCCCGTCCCTCCCGCAGCTGCGGCTCAAGGCGACGGCCCCCACGACGGTGACCTGCGCTTGTACGTCGACTCCACCAAATCGCAGCTCCTCTCCGCCATCAACCAGATCCAAGGCTCCATCGCTCAGCTCACCTCCACAGTCAATGACAGCTACGCCGCGCTGGGCAAGCAGGTCGAATCGCGCCTCGCTGGAGTCGAAGCCACCCAAAGAAAGCAGGCCGCCACCATCGTCGCTTTGGACAAAAAGATTGCCGAGATGCAGCAGCAACTGGGTATCATGCGTACTGAGGTGCCCACGAAGAAGGAGAACAGCTCCAACTTCGCGCGCCCGCCCGACCCGACGATCCTTGTGTGCCGCTCCAAGAACCTCATCACCCGTGAGAGCCTGGGCAATGCGATTTCCGATTGGCTCGTCGCTGCCAACATCTCGCCCGAGGACTTCGAGGTGGTGGGCGAGCCCGCCAGTAAGCGCCATGTTCTGCAGTTCAAGGGCAGCGCGGGCTACGCCGCCCGCAAGGTCGAGATGGCCGTCACGGCTCTCAAGTTGGGGCCCAACAATTGGCGTCGCTTTTCCGCATTGGATACGCTTCAGGCCCGAGTGGAGGTTCACATTTCGCCCGACAAGTCCATGTATCAGATTAAGTCGGAGCTCCTGCTCAAACAAATCCGCCGTGTTCTCAACGAGCTCTATCCTCACATTGAGATCTTCACCAACAAAGCCCGCGGAGAGCTGTCGCACAAATGGCAGCCGCTTCTACGAGTCCTCCCCAGCCAGGACGCCGATCACGTCGTGGAGTTCGCGCAGACCAATCTCACCGCCTGCCAGATGGACAAGGCTCGCATCCAGACGGCGATCGCGAGCTTCCTGTCCAACGAGCAGCGGGTCGAGTGGTCTCTTTAGCATTTTCTTCTCTCAGTGGTGTGGAGCAGTTTCTTCCTTGGCTTCTCTGTCGTGCTCTTCATGGAACGCCAGGGCGCTCTCCCACCACGACGCTAGGCTCAGAGACCGTAAGCTGAGCTACCTCGCCAAGCTTGTGCACTCTCACGCCATTGTCTCTGTCCAGGAGGCCCATGGGGATAGGCATCGGGTCGACAATTTTCTGTATCACCTTCACCGACCAGTTTTGGCCTGCTCCTCATTCTGCCCCTCGACGCCTGGACATCCAGCCGGCGGAGTTTTGACGTTCTTCCCCGATTTTCGGGCGCTGAATCATCCCCACCCACCCTCGGTCTCCCAAGAGGCGTTGGTGCAGGGACGGGTCCTGCGTCTGAAGTTTTGTTTCGAGGAGAATGTTTCCCTGGTTCTGTACAATGTCCACAATTTTGGTTTCAACGCCTCGACCAGGGACAGGGTTCTCAGGCACATCCAGAATGACCTCCAGGAAGCTGAGTCTGACCCCCTTCGGAAGCTTGTGATCGTCCATGGGGACTTCAATATCGCCGCGGCCCAGCCCGTCCCCCTGGACCACTTCGCCCCGACGGACCCCTCCCAGGAGCTGGCCCCGTCAGGCACCTCCCAGGAGTTCCCCGTCGCCGCCTCGTCTCAGGACCCTCGGAGGACCTCTGATCGCGCCTGGGACAACGTCTTCGCTAAGTTCGTTGAGCTTGACAGCGATGATTTCACGCACTACCACGCTGGAGCCAGGACACTGGCGCGGATTGATCGAGCATTTGTCTCATGGCCTGGGTGGTGTCTCACGCAGCTAAGCTCTGTCACTCGGGTGCACGGTCTTCCAGAGATCCTCGCTCGTACCAACCTCTCCGACCATTCAGCTATTTCAATTGCCTTATCTACTCGACGTCCCCTCCCTCCTGATGCTAGGCCAGTGCGCCCTGATCTTTACGCTACGCCCGAATACGCAGCCTTCATTAAGTCAGTGCTCGAGCAGGTCAACACCGACGACCTGTCTGTGCCGCAGTTGCTTGATTTTCATAAGATGGTCATGAAAGAGGCAGCCAGACACGCTCGTGATTCCATTATCATCAAACGTCCGCTCGATTCCCTCTCCTGCTACGTCGTGATCCGATCCATCGCCAGAGCCCTTAAGAATCAAGACCGTTCGCTCGCTGAGAAACTCGTTCGCGCTCACGTCCTCGCTCGAGATCATTTGGAGTTGCCGCCTTTCACGACCACAGTTGAGCTGAAGGACCCGACGAGGTTCACGCAGCAGTCTAACGATATCCACTTGCGCATGCTGGCCGACGCCCAGAAGCGCATCAAGAAGCAGTTAGGTGAAGAGACCCCAGCCCGTGTGAGAGCCAAGCTTGCCAGGAAACTCAAAGGCCTCGAACGCCGTGGAAAGCTCTGGCTCCCGTGGGGCCGCAAGTTGGGCCTCGCTGGTCTCGCCCTCCCCGATGGATCCGTCACCACCGACCCCAACCAGATGCTCGCTGGGCTGGCCTCACACTGGGGGGAAGTTTTCTCTGCAAAGCCCACCGACTCTGCCGCCGCGCAGGTGTATGTCCAGAAGTTCTTAGGTAACATTGACCTCTCCAATATCAAGCCCCCCACGGAATACGACATCGCCCGCCATCTCCGAAGGTGCCCCCCTAGTGCTCCTGGACCCGACGGGCTCCCCTACAAGGCTTGGCAGTTCCATCCCGAAGGCCCCCGAGTCCTCGCCGAAGTCATGCACTGGACCCTGCAGGGCTTCTCAATGGGATCAAGTTTCAACGATGTTCGCGGCGTCTACCTGGCAAAAGGCGATGAGCCTGGTGACGGCGCTGGCCCAGTGCGCAATGCGAGTGCTACGAGACCGCTCGGCTTGAAGAATGCAGATTGCAAGGTAGTCACAGCTGTATGCACGCGCAATCTCTCCCGAGCTCTCCCAGACACAGTCGACCCCATGCAGCGTGGCTTCGTCCCAACACGAAACCTCGGCTATAACGTCTTCGAGTTGGATGGTTTCGCTCGAATGTCTGGACTTGAACCTGGAGCCTCTGAGCGCCTCCCCCTCCTCCTCGCTTTCGATTTTGGACAAGCTTTCCCCTCTATCTCCCATTCCTGGATTTTCCGTGTCCTCTCTGCCTGCCACATCCCCGCTCCCCTTCTGTCCTTTTACAGGCTCATTTACTCGTTTGTCTGTTGCTTTGGGCAAGCCGGGTCCCTTCTCCGTCCCCTCTTCTTTATAGGGTCTGGCATCGTCCAAGGGTGCCCCGCTTCGGGGGCCCTTTATGCCCTTGCATCCCAGCCTTTCAATGCCCACTTCCGTACCAGTATAATCGACAAGCGACGGGGTATAGTCCGTTGCTGCGCAGATGATGTAGGCAGTGTCATTCATAGAATCCAGTGGCTTCCAAAATTGTATATTGTTTTCCAAGCAGCGGCCAGAGTCGCGGGCCTCCATCTTAAGATCGCGAAATGCTTTGCGGTTCCTCTCTGTTCGGCTTTTACCCCTGAGCTCCATTCCAGGGTCCAGGATTGGATCAAAGCCAACCTTCCTGCCTGGGCCGAATTCAGGATAGTGTCTGACCTCACATATCTAGGCGTTCGCCTCGGACCAGCAGTCTCAGAACAGATCTGGACCTCCCCGCTGGCCAAGTACGCCTCTCGCTGTGCCGCCATCTCTCGTGCAAGGCCACCCCCAACCGTTGCAGCCAAACTTTACAATCAGCGCGCCGTGTCCACACTCGGGTATATTTCCCAGTTCGCTCTTCTTCCGCAGTTCATGCTTCGCCGAGAGCACGCCTCCCTGGCCAGTATCTTTGCGGTCGCGCACTGCGACTTAGCCCGGGCTGACTTCTTCCACCTCCAGGACTGGGGGTGCCCGAAGTTTCAGAGCATTCTAGTACAGAATCTTGCCACCCTCATTCGAGGGTCGCTTCAGACTTTTCCGCAGTGGCCTCAGCTCCTCCAACGAATGCAGAACTGCGCTGACAGGAACCTCCCTGTGGTTCGGTTGGTCACCCACGATCTCTCCCCCTCCTTCTGGTCCTCGAGGCCCCTCGTCTCCCTTCTCCAAGAGGCCGCCGAAGGCTTTAAGGGACACCCCGCGTGGGCCCCCGCTGGTGCTGCTGCCGTCACCGTGGGAAAAGATCTCTTGGCCGACCCCAGGTCGCGCTTTAAATTGCAGAAGTCGGTTGCCGCCTCCTTACATGCCTCTCTTTTTCCCTCCGCTCTGCACCTCACCTTCTCCCGTCGTCTTCTTGCCTATTTCCCAGAGGCCAGAGGTGTGATCGAGTCCATCGACTGGCCTCCTGTCCAGGCCGCCATTCTTAAGCTTCAACCTCATTGGTCTCAGGCGTGTGTAAAGACTCTCTGCGGAGGCTGGCCCACCCGCGCTCGCTTCCACGACAGTGATGACGAATGTCTGTGTGTTTTAGGCTGTCCTCGTCCAGATTCGATTGCTCACTACCTTGTATGCCACAAATTTCGTGAGCTAGTCTCCACAATTTTGAGGCGTGAGCTCCCAGCGTGCCCTATTTCACGTCTCGGTCTTCTCACCCCCTCTCCCGCGTCCCTCGTCGTCATGGTTGTCTCGTTCCACCTCTTCCTCCACCTCTCCCACCATCCGCGCGCCAGGTCTCCGCTCGGCCTCTCCCCCCAAGAGGCATCCGCCCTCTTGCCGGTGGTGCGCGACTGCGTGTACCGCCCCGCCGATGTGCGAGGCGACGGCAGGCCCCAGGCAGGGCAGTGAGACGAACTCGAGCGCCTCTAGCTACGAGCCAGGAGGAGGAGGAGGAGGAGGAGGAGACGGAGGAGGAGGAGGAGGAGGAGGAGGAGGAGGGAAGGAGGAGAGGAGAGGAGAGGAGGAGGAGGAAGAGGAAGAGGGGAAGGAAGAGGATATGATGATGATGATGATGATGATGGTGATGATGCTGCTGCTGATGCTGATGATGATGATGATGATGGATGATGATGATGATGATGATGATGATGATGATGATGATGATGATGATGATGATGATGATGATGATGATGATGAGATGAGGATGAGGATGAGGATGAGGATGATGAATGAGGAGGATGAGGATGAGGATGAGGATGAGGATGAGGAGAGGATGATGAGATGAGGATGAGGATGAGGATGAGGATGAGGTGAGGATGAGGATGAGATGAGGAGAGGATGATGAGGATGAGGATGAGGATGAGGATGAGGATGAGGATGAGGATGGATGATGAGGATGAGGATGATGGATGATGATGGATGATGATGATGATGATGATGATGATGATGATGATGATGATGATGATGATTGAGGATGAGAGGAGGGAGGAGGAGGAGGAGGAGGAGGAGGAAGGAGGATGGATGAGGATGAGGGGGATGAGGAGGAGGCGGAGGAGGAGGAGGAGGAGGAGGAGGAGGAGGAGGCGGAGGAGGAGGACTACGACTACGACTACGTTGCTGGAGCCGCGCGGGTCGTCCGATCGCCCCCCTGGAGCGGAGCGACCGGGCCGCCCTGGAGGCGCGCGTGCGGCGGGCGGAGGGCCGCCATCGGGCGCGCTTCGGCACTGTGGCGCGGCTGGAGCGGCTCGTGGCGGAGGCGGAGGCCCAGGGGCGTCGAGGAGGGCGAGGACGAGGAGAACGAGGAGGAGGAGAGGAGGAGGAGGAGGAGGAGGAGGAAGGAGGAGGAGGAGGAGGAGGAGGGGAGAACGAGGAGAACGAGGAAGAGAGGAGGAGGAGGAGGAGGAGGAGGCGGAGGAGGAGGAGGAGGAGGAAGAGGAGAAGGACGAGAAGGGAGGAGGAGGGGGGAGGAGCGCGAGGAGGAGAGGAGGAGGAGGAGGAGGAGGAGGAGCAGCAGCAGGAGGAGGAGGAGGAGGAGGAGCAGAAGGAGGAGAAGGAGCAGCAGCAGCAGGAGGAGGAGGAGGAGCAGGAGGAGGAAGCGGAGGAGCAGCAGCAGCGGCAGGAGTAGGAGGAGGAGGAGGAGGAGGAGGAGGAGGAATGCGGGGCAGGGAGAGGGGGAGGGGGAGGGGCAGGGGGAGGGGAACGGGGAGTGGCAAGCTAGGTGCGCTCGCGTCATATCTGACGTCCTACCCCTCCCTCCCATCCCTTACCATGGCGTAGATCTCCTTTCTATTCGCACAATCGGATGTCGTAGCATGGCATAGCATTACATGGCATAGCATGGGGTTGCAGATCATGACATAGCAAGGCGTGGCGACGTTCCAAAGTGGGTGGGGGGCTTCGGCAGCCCACAAAATCAGAGAATCGACACCGAATGTGTAATCATTTCCGATGGTTTCTTCGGTAAGCATTTTTTTAGATTTTGGAGCCTATTTAGAATGACTGAAAACATGCCGTGGCATGGCGCTGGAGATAATCACGCCACCGCTACAGCGGGAACACGATTCGGAACGAGCGAAAGCGCGGAAATAAGGCCAGCGCTGCAGCGGGAGCACGATTCGGAGCGAGCGGTAGCCCGAAAATGAGGCCAGCGCTTCAGCGAGAGCAGCATTTTGAAAACAAACCGAGCGAAAACCCAACTCCTGGGAATCTTGTGTGTAAAAATAGGTACGCTGAGGGAGGCCGAACAATCCTTGGACGCCTCCAGGGGCGAGAGGAGAATAGTATCCATATTCCTTAATTGTGGAAAGGAGGAGGAGGAAGAAGAGGAAGAAGATGAAGAAGAGGAATAAGAGGAAAAAGAGGAAAACGAGGACGAAGAGGAAGAAGAGGAATAATAATACGAAAACTATGAATAAGACGAATAATAAGAAACATACTACTACTACTACTAATAATAATAATAATAATAGTAATAATAATCATAATAATAATACTAATAATATTAATAATAATATTAATAATAATAATAAGAATAAGAATAATAATATTAATAATAATAATACTAATAATAATAATAACAGTAATAATAATAATAATAATGATAAGTGGAGGAGGAGGAGAAGGAGGGGGAGGGGGAGGAGAGGAGGAGAGGAGGAGGAGGAGGAGGGGAGGAGGACGAGGTGGAGGAGGAGGTGGAGGTGGAGGAGGAGGAGGAGGAAAAGGAGGAGGAAGAGGAGGTGCGACGAGGGGGGGATAGGCTTTGGGGGGGGAATTCATCGACTCCCAATCGCCCATTCATTGCCGACAGGAGCTTGAGACGGCCAAATTGTCGCCGATCTATCGGCGATGTATTGCCGACTCCAGGTCGATGTTCCCCCCCCTGAGCTGGGCTCCTGGTGGTTTTCGCCATTCAGCTCGGGCCTCGCGCAGCCGTTCGGGGCTATCCGTGAGCCCCCGAAGCGCTCGGCGAGGCGCAGCCGCCGGGAGGCACCCCGAGGCTGGAAGGCCGCCGAGAACCAACGGAAACGCTTGTAGAACTGACGAGAAAGCCGTTGAGCTGGTCCCCCGCTCGGCATCGCTCGGACGTGTGCATTTCTCTTGCCGGGGACCATCGAGGAGCATCCTGTGGATTATCTTGCGAAAAAAAGCGCGCACAAAACCGAAACATGCACAGGGAGTGGACGTCCGAGCGATGGCAGGCTTGACGTTGCCCCTCAGAGGCCGAGGCCGCCGCCGCCCGGGCGCTCGACGCGCCGCGGGCGCGGGCGCTCGCGGCGCGGCTGGACGCGCTGCTGGGGCCCGCCTCGGGAGGGAAAAGGCTCCTCAGGCGCAGCGTCAGGGGGGTGGTGTAAGCGAGCGGAGGATGTCCGGACGTCTTCGCGGATTCTTGGCAGCTGTCCAGCCTCGAGATGCGTTCCAGCAGCTGCGCCTCGCCGGGGGCGGTCCGGGGGTGCCGCCCGGGTCGTCACGAGCGGCCGCCGGAGGCCCGAGTTATGCGCCGAAAACCACCCGGGAAAGGGATAGGCTCAAGGCCTGTCACCACCTGCGAGCCATACTCCTGCGGGTCCAATCGACGCCGGAGCATCGGGAACCCCCCGCTGGGGGTTCGCTTGGCTGCAGGCATCTGGCGAATCGTGGGCACCGGCCGGCATTTTGGAAACCTGACCTGCAGGGGCAGGGTTCGCTTGTGGTTACTTGTGAGGGGGAACGCATCGGAGGGCCAAGCCTACGTGCCTGCTTCTCGAAGACCAGCATCTGGGGCCGATGTCAAATAGCACGTCCTAGCCCGAAGCGTCTGTGGACACATTGGGGGCCGTGACGTCCGTAGACACCTTCGGGGTGGATGCGTTCATGGACAACGTGGCCGTTGCGTTCGGCGCGGTGCAGGGTCGGAGAAAGGGTAGGTCCGTCTACGGTGTGTTCCGATTCTAGAGCAGGTCCCACATGGTACTCCAAGGGACCGCATCGAGCCCCAACCGCCCGTTCATCGCCGACGGGGGCCTGATGGCCCACCCAACCCAGGAGCCTGCTGTTTTTTGCTGTCGGGGGCCTATCGCCGATCTGTCGGCGGTGTGCCGCCGATTCCAGGATGACATTTCTCCCCCCGAGCCAGTCCCGCCCCGTAGTTCCCCTTCCTCCTCCTCCGCCTCCTCCTCCTCCTCCTCCGCCCCTCGCTCCCGCGGGCAGGCCCAAGAGCCTGGGGCCCCCCCACTATCGCTACGCAGGGAGGTTAGAAGAGTCAGCGGCTGTCGGTTGTTGGCCGTGCGGGCCACATCCCCAAGCGCCTTTACCTTGTGCCTCCTCTCCTCTTTCTCCTTGTCGTGTCCGCGTGGTCTCCACGCCCAGTGTGATTCGAGAGGTTCCTGGGGGGCACAGGGGTTGGCATCGCGAGCCAGGGTTCGACGCTGATAGGGCGTGCATCGGTACAAGTTCGATCCTTATTTTGGAAGCCGACGGCACTTAAGGTAAGACGGAACTTGTTGGCCGCGGCAAGCGCCGAAGACGTTTGGGGAGGGTTGTTGTTGTTGTTGTTGTTGTTGAACATTATTAATTCTAAAGAATAATTATTGTTGGGACCCCTGGTGCACGGCCCCCCTGCGCCGCCTAGGCCGCAGCTACATTTTCATCATTTTCGTGAGGAAGCCTCAGGTAATTCGATGTGATCAAGATCCGGTTGTTTTGTTGTAATCCGCTTTCCCTTGCAAAAAACACTATAAAATGACATTTCTTGTTCTAATATAATCAAATTTCAAGAATCCCTTGCAAAAAATAAGGTAAAGTGGACATTCGCGCGCGCAAGACGAAATCCTTCCAAAAGCTTAGTGTTCGGAGCGATTTTAACATAAAAACATCAAAAAACCAATGGTTTTTCAACAAAAAAATGTCAAAATCTCATCCCGCGCGCTCTTGCGGATTCGTAGGAAACCCAACACTTTTTAAACATTTCTGTCAAACGGGCTTTTGCGAGCAACTTTTTCGAACTTCTGCGACAACGGTTGCGCACCTGCCAGGGCCATCATCCCTGTCAAATAATACCATGCGGGACACATTCGTTTTTTCTTCGCGCGCGCACGCCGAAATCTCCAAAAACCATTGGGCTTCTTAAGAATTTTAGCACCGCGCATCATAAAATCACACGAATCGCACCGTAGGTCCTCGAAAAACACCTGCACGACTTTTCAAAATTTCTACCCGCGCGCGCTGTCCTAACAACTTCTGTGGGTGTGTACTCCACGCCAGTGTAGTAGCCACGGTCGTCCGCAGGCCACGAAGTGAAGTGTCCGAACGTCATAGGGCGGGAAGCTGGGTGTGGGTGGTGGCGAAGAGTCGTGTGGATATTTGGTAGAGCTT
>CAUYUJ010009236.1:391804-479304 GCA_963575745.1 Prorocentrum cordatum
CGCGCGAAGGTGGTGTCCGAAAGCTTGGATCGAAACCTATCGATAGTGTTCGATCGTTGTTGATAGATAGAGTTCTCGATCGCGTTCGCTTTTTTTCGATCGTTTCCATCCGCTGCGTTTCGGTGCGGGCGTTCCGCGGGTGCCAGAATCGGCCCGAACGGCCGCCAGAGAGCCGAGTTGTGGCCCGAAAGCCAGGGTGGCAGAGCCGGGGGGGAGAGAGGCTCGGAGGGGGATGCGTCGACGCCCATTGATCGACGATGGGGCCAGATAGCCCACCCCGCCCAGGAGCGTGCGGACTCGATGTCGGGGGGTTCTCGCCGATCTGTCGGCGACCTATCGCTGGTACCTGCTCGATGTTTCCCCCCCCTGAGCGCCCCCCCCACCCCACCCCCGAACGCTCCCCCTCAGAGCGCCGCGCCGCGCCCGCCGCCAGCCATGGGGGACGGGGCAGAGGCGGAGCCAGATCCTTACCTGGAGCTGTACTCCGACGACGACCGGGAGCCCAGGGAGGGCCAGCACTCGAATAGTAATATCATTAATAATAATAATAATCATACTTAATGGTAGTAGTAATAGTCATAATCATCATAATCATAAGAGTAGAACTGTTAATAATAATAATACTAATAATTATACTAACAATAATAATAATAACAATCATAATAACAATAATGCATGGATAAGTAATAATGATAATACTAAGAAGGCGTATCATATCAATAATATCAGACAGTGATAATACAGAAGAAGACTCATGCTAATAATCAACAGTAGCCAAAAAGTAACAAGCATAAGCAGAAACAACATGAACAAGTTGGAGGAGGAGGAGGAGGGTGAGTAGGAGGAGGACACGCGACTCGAATGACTCCGCCGGGGAAACGAGGGAGCCACGACTGATTAGAGGAAAACGCGGCTATCCCGAAGCCGCGTGGGTGTCACCTCTGAAGGGAATCCCCGTGCGCGGGTGGCACTTGGAAGCATTAGCATAAACCGTCAGAGCTCCGCGCGGATTTCCTGCATCGGCGCTGGGCTCCCCTGGCAGCGCCTCCGGCACCGCCCCCGCCGCGTTCAGCGCCGATCAAAGAGATCCGCGCAGACCTCCGAAGGCCCGTTTATGCCGTTTCTTCCCCTTCGTCTTCTCCTTCTTCTTCTTCTTCTTCTTCTTCTTCCTCCTCCTCTTCTTCTTCTTCTTCTTCTTCTCTCTTCCTCTTGCTATCACAATAGAGAGCCTTTCTTTATGTTCGGCGATGACGGGCGTCATGGGGGGGGGGGGCGGGTAAGGGGTATGACGTAACGCCCCCCCCCCGCCGTGTGGCTCTGGCACCACAGCTGCGCCCGCGCGCACGACGCGACGAGCGACAAGCGACGACGACGACGACGCGAGCAGCATGTAGGTGGCGATCTGCCCCCCTGCGCCTGTGTACACCACAACGCTCGCGTGCACCACAGCGCGCGTGTACACCGCAGCGCCTGCGTACATCGCGTGTGCAACGCAGCGCCTGTGTACACTGCAGTGCTTGCGTACACTACAGCGCCGGTGTACATGTGCACACCGGAGGCAAACAATGTGCAACACAGCGCCTGTACACGCCACAATGCTTGCGTGCACCGCGGCGCCTGTGCACGCCACAGCGCCTGTCTACACCACAACATCCGCGTGCAACGCAGCGCTATTGTACACCACGGTGCCTGCGTGCAGAGGACAGGTAGAAGGAGCCTGTACGTGAGGATCTGCTGCGGAAGCGCCACGCCAGGAAAGTGCTGATAAGAGCGTGTCCCCGGTTCCGTTCGGTTCGTTTCGGTTCGGGGGGAAATTGGTTCGGTTCAATACGGTTCCGGTTTGGGGGCTATTTGAGGCGGTTCCCATCCAGAGGGCGGTTCCGTTTCAGCCAGTTCCATTTCGGTTCTCGGTTTTTGCAGATGACGTGTGCGCGTGTGCGTCTACATGATCATATGGAGGCGTTTGGAGGTCTAGTTCAACCAGGAGTCAGGAGGAACCCTGGGGCCAGGGGAGCCACTGGGCCCAGCTACCCGACGAGCCAGGGGAGCCATTGGGCCCAGACGTTACTCATGGTGCCCTCGACGGACCAGTCGACAGCATCGTCCCCCCTGGACCAGGGGGCTCTGGCGACAGCGGGCGATTCCTCAGCGCCAGGATAGAAAACGCTTGGACTACGGTCTGGGACAGTACGGACCACTCACTCCTGGCATGGGTCATGACAATTGGGAAGGCAAGGGCGCTGCCCGCGCCCTCACCGGGCGCGCGCAGGATGGTGGGGGCCCAGCCCCCGCCGCCGTCCCACGTTCGGCCCTGGAGGCCCCGAGGGCTCCTGGAAGCCCAAAGCGCATTTTCGAACCGTCCAAAAATTCGATTTGAGCTTTTCCGCCGCCCTTCCGTCCCCAGTGCAGCCCTGGAGGCCCCGAAAACCGCCTGGAGGCCCAAAACGCATTTTCGAACCGTCCAAAAATGCGATTTGAGCTTTTCCGCCGCCCTGCCATCCCCAGAGCAGCTGTGGAGGCCCCGAAAACCGCTTGGAGGCCCACGACGCATTTTCGAACCGTCCAAAAATGCGATTTGAGCTTTTCCGCCGCCCTTCCGCCCCCAGTTCGGCCCTGGACAAGTAGCAAAACAGGGCGAGGGAATTCGGGGGCGCAGGGGAGTAGTTGGGAGCGGGTGGGATGGACCTAGCGCAAAAGTGGGCGCTCGCATCGGGCAGTTCCCAAGGGCCCACCTCCGCGACCGGTTCCCGGTTCGGTTCCGGTTCGGGCCCGGTTCGGTTCCACCGCCTCCGGTTCGGTTTGGTTTCGATTCGCGTCGGGTTTCTGACGGGTTCCGGTTCCGTCGGTTTTCCCTCGGTCGGTTCGGTTCTGTGGTTCGTGGTTCGGTTTTGTGGTTCCCGGTGCTCATCGAATGCGACGTTTTTCCCTCTTCCCTTCTCCTCCATTTCCACCACCACCTCCTCCTCCTCCTTTTTCTCTTCCTCCTCCTCCTCCTCCTCCTCCTCCTCCTCCTCCTCCTTACCCCCTGTCGTGCGGGGTGGCGCAACAACGCACGTGCGCAACTCAGCGCGCACCGCAGAATACTCTATTGAATCGGCCCACTTGGTTCTCGGACGGCTAATTTAGCTTGAGCCTCCTGGGCGCAGAGGGGAGGAGTTACGGTGATGCGGGCGAATTCGGAAGGATTCGTAGATTCCCCAGGCGTTCCCTTGTCCATAAGGATTATTTTCTTGTGTTTTCGGTGGAATCCACAAGCGCTCCATTTTGTCATAACGATTCCTTCTTCTACATGCAACAGTGGTGCTGTGTTGCACACGGTTGCTGTGGTGCACGCAAGCGCCGTGGTGCACACAGACAGTGCAATACACGCAGGCACTGTGGTGTACACAGCTGTGTTGCACGCGGCTGATGTGGTGTACGCAAGCGCTGTGGTGTACACAAGAGTTGTTGTGCCCGCGCGCGCGGTGGCACACACTGACGCTGTGTTGCACGCGGCTGTTGTGGTGTACATAGGCGGTGTGGTGTACAAAGGCGCTGTGGTGCACGCAGGCACTGAGGTGTACACAGTCGTTGTGGTGCAGATCGCCACCTACATGCTGGTGCCACCCGTCTTCCGTCATTCCTACGCACTCCCAGGCGCCGCCGGCGCGAAGCGTGACGTCATCGACCCCCTTCCACCCCCCCAGATGATTGCCGTCATCGGCCCGGGAAAAAAGCTCCAGCCGCGTCCGCGCGCACGACAACGATGAGCGACGAGCCACGAGCCACGAGCCACGAGCGACGACGACGACGACGACGACGACGACGACGACGACGACGACTGCGGACCAGACTCCCATGCGGATTCCTACGCGGACCCCAATGCTCACGGCGGCAGTGTCCAGAGCGCACGGGGGGGGGAGCGTTACGTCATAAGGGGGGGGGGGCGGGGGCCATGATGCCCCTCATGCCCCAAGCAATAAAGAAATGGTTTCATATGATCATCAGTAATCGTATTAGTACTTGTATGTTTTCAGTACTGGTATACCTATTACAGTTGTTATTACGAATATTATAATATTATTCACATTTACAGTATTGTAAGTCTTAATATTCGTAGTAGTAGTAGTAGTAGTAGTAGTAGTAGTAGTAGTAGTAGTAGTAGTAGTAGTAGTAGTAGTAGTAGTAGTAGTAGTAGTAGTAGTAGTAGTAGTAGTAGCAGTACTCGTACCAGTCTTCGTATTCGTATCATTGCTTGGATTATTATTAGTATGCCTACTCGTATGCTTTTCATTTCTACGACATCATTACTCTTATTCGCACTATTGGTTTGTATTCGGCGATATCTTTGTAATGTGTGTATTGTTGCCATCCTCATTATTATTGGTGTTGGTATTCTGATTATTGTCATCATCGTTATCATTATTATTATTATTATTATTATTAGTAATATTATTATTATTATTATTATTATTCTTATTCTTATTATTCGTATTCATTTCTCTTTTTCATGACAACCAGCCCTTTGCCCTAAGCGACCCCCTCCCCCCCCGCAAGACCAGGGCCATCTCTTGGGCTCACTCTCCACTGGGACTACGGGTGCAAGCTGCCTCCTGAGCAATGTCAGGGCAGGCTCAGGGGGGGCGGGGTGCGTCGGCCCCTGATCTGATCGCCCATGGGTGGCCGATTGAGGCCGAGAAGCCCACTCCGCCAGGGAGCGTGCGGATTCCATGTCGGGGGCGCACAGTCAGCCCGCATAGTAAGGATTGGCAACATTCCCAAAGGTACCCTTGCATCCTTGCCCCTTCGGCCCATCCTTAGCGACTTTCGCTGGCCAGCCTCGTTCGAAAAACGTTCACGTGGCCCTCCAATGCCCTTGCATTCTCACCACGCATCCTCATGATACGGGTCGACTCTATCGCCGACCTATCGGCGATCTGTCGCCGATTCCAAGTCGAAGCCTCCTTCCCTGAGCCAGTCTCCCCCCCCTTATCGCTCTCCCTGGTACTTCTGAGGGCCACTTGGGCCCCAGAGGGCCCCCGCTCCTCTGTCAAGCCTCCCGGTGGCAAAACGGTAATTCTTGGGAGGTCACACTCAGTGGTTGAGAACTGGGGCACTCCAGCATGATCCCGTCTAGTTCGGCTTGCAGTGGGAACCCGTGCCAAGAAACACACTGCTTGCCTCCAGGGTGACTTTGGTTTTCTTGGGTTTCGGTGGTTCGGCTACGGAAAGCGTGATTGCCCCACCAAAAATCAATGGACATCTTGGGGGCTCAGGGTTGGGTTTCTTGTGGAAGATTTCTTGTGGTCGAGCTCCTATTGTAATCTCGCCGAGTTTGGCTTAATCCAGGTTAGCCCGGCTCTATCCCGGGCTTATCTGGCCCAACCCGGCCTAATGGCCTCTCGTCGTTCCGACGAAGAGCCCTAATGAGTTGCTTCGTAAGGAAGATTATGATGCATCTTCGGGGGAGTTCGTCTGTCCTGTAAAGTGTTTTTTCCTTGTACCCGACTCGGAGTCAACACGGATTCGACGCGGATTCCACATATATTCGACGTGGATTCGACGCGGATTTGACTTTGGACACGGATTCGACACGGATAGTTCGCTGTCACCCCAACATACTCATATTATATATGCGTCGCCCACAAAGGGGCAAAGCGCGCACCGTGAAGTTTTATAGTATATGCGTCGTGGCGGGCGTTGTTTGTCTGTGCCGCTCGGGAGACCATCTCCTACAATATGGTTGTACGATCTGATCGGGTCGGTCTCACCCTTCCGAGAAGCACACGCAGTACTTGTATGTCCTTGTGCGTCCCAATAGTGGCGCGATGGGACAGGCAAGGTCCCCCGAAGATGCAACGTAAGGAAAACCGTACTTTGCAGATGGGGGCTTCTGGGGCCCGCACCGGGACGCCCGGGGGCCAGGCCTTACCGCGCGAGCGTGGCCAGAGACAGCAATGTGTGCACGTGGCGTGAAGGTAGTCAGCGTACTCTCGTTGCGTGATAGTCTAGGTTCTAGGCCTCCTAGATGGGGTCCGAGTAGATGGGGTCGGAGGATCGTGCAGCATCGCCGATGCAACGGCGATGCATCAGTGATGCGGTTCGACGTGGGGCCCAATTTTCTCTACGCCGACGTCGCCGATGCATCGCCGACGTCGCCAGTGCATCGCCGAAGCATCGCCAATGCATCGGCAATGCATCGCCGATGCATCGCCGATGCGGCGAGATCCATCGACCCCACATAGTTACTCGGACTCCATACAGGAGGCCTCTATACTCTCGTTGCGTGATACCCGACCCAGAGCCAAACTTCCAGGTCGGTTTCGGAGCTCGCCGCGGTGATCTTGGCGGCCACAGATCGGGGCACGGATATATCAATGAGTGGCGTGCCCCTTCCCAGTCACTTCTCCCCCGCTCTAAGGTACATACGTGGCATAGCGACAGAGAGTTGTCAATGTATGTCCATCATGACATGGCCAGTCCTATTTTCTGTTGGTGAGGGGTCGACGATCACGCAACCGTAACCGTTGAACGAAATGACTGACTGCTCAACTTGTGGCTGGGCACTTCCTCGAACTTTACAAGCCCACCTTGTCGCATTCCTCTCACGGTCGGGCCGCTGAAGAAGGAATATTTGTCGTTGCGGAGGGGCTTAGTGCCCCTTTATTGTTTTGCAGTTTGTCTTCGATTTTCCTTCTGGGCATTTGCGTGGGGAATCACAGCGTTTCGACCGCAGCACGAGGTGTGTGGGGGCGGGCTGCTTCAGCACGGCGCTGTCCCACCTGGACTGCAGGCCCACGAGGGGCGCCGTCCTTCCTGGGAGGTGTGCTGTTTTCGATGGGAGGGAAAGTGCAGGCAGGGGCTGGTGAGAAGTGAACCTGCAATTGTCATCGAACGCAAAAGGGCCCCCAACCCGACTAACACGATGAAGACGTGGCCTCACTCGGGTCTCCGTCTTCGCATCTGGGATACTAGATCTGGGCGGATTTGGTCTGCTACATCTGCAGAAAAAGACCCCCTATTCCTAATGTGTTTGGCCCTCCTAACTTAGGTCCCCTACTCCCCTCCCAAAGGGTTAGGGGTACTTCTATTGCTTATCAGGCACCCTCCCACGCCCCCACGCCCCCAATTTTCAATGTTGACGGACGCGCGCAACGCGGCCCGCGGGGCCAACAACAAATGCAGTCACCAGCATCGGCGCCAGCATTGAAATTGGGTTCCCGGGGGCGTCGCCATGTCGCAGGAACAAATGCGTTTGATTTCGAGGAGGGATGTTGGACGAGAGGGTGTACTGCAGTATCGCTGATACATCTTGGGCTCACCCTGGTCGACCCTGACGCTGCCCCGCCGCCCGAGGACTTCCCATGGAACGAAACGACTGACCTTTCAACCTGGCCGACCCTGACGCTGCCCCTGTCCAGCCTGAAACAGATCCCTGTCCCTATGATGGGCATCGCCACGCCCCGATGCCGATCGTAAGGATAACCTTAGCTCCGGAGGACGCATCCCTGAGATGGTCGTCGCTTTTTGCCTTGCCAATTCTAGTGATACAGTCAACCCGCATAGCGGCAAGGATGCGCAACCTTCCCAAGCGCACCCCCTGCGCCCTTGTGCTTCCTCGGCCCATGCTTCGCCGCCTTCGTTGGCCAGGCCCCGCCTCGAGTTGCTCCGAAGTGGGCGTCCGAGGCCCCTGGCATCCTCATCGCGCATCCTTACTGCAAGGGTCGACTGTAGCCAAGGGAGGATAAACCACCCGGACCGGACAATTGGCGTTTTCTAAAGGGCCCTGGGCGCTTACTAAACAGCCTTGCCCTGTTTGATCCCTTCTTTGGGTGCGCTTACTCAACGGCTTCGCGTGTTGGGGTGGTTGTCACCGGGGTGGATTTTCGGCCCTCTCTGGAGCGTATCCCTACAGACTGCAGGGATGCGCTCGACGGCCCGCCGCCCGAGGAGCCTCCGCGGGGCCGCGGCGTGCTGCCCCGCGGCGCGGCCCGCAGGATCGCGGCCTCCCTCGGGGCGGCGCCGCCGGGCGCCGCGGCGCGCCGCCCCGAGCTCGGCCCGCCGAGCGGCGCGGGCGCGGCGCCCGAGGGCCTGCGGGCGGGGCCGCTGCTGCTGGAGTTCTCCCGCGCGGTGGTGCTCAAGAGGAGGAGGAGGAGGAGGAGGAGGAGGAGGAGGAGGAGGAGGAGGAGATGGAGGAGGAGGAGGAAGAGGAGGAAGAGGAGGAGGGTGCTGCTGCCGCTGCCCTGCCCAGAGGAGGAAAAGATACCCACACCGCTGCCCCTCGGCCGTTTTCCCATCTTTGGGCCTCCTGGGAGGCCCTCGTCGCCACCGCTGGATTCGCCTCGAGATCCAGGTCAGAACGCACTCCGGGAGAGGTCCGGGGGGTAGCGGTATCGGTGCCTTTCGGTTTCCCCACCTTCCTTCGTTGTTTCCCTGTGTCGGAAACTGGAACGTATATACCCTACCAGCGGCGGGCCGTTTTCTCGATCCCAGGACTTTTTTCGAGGGCCGGGGACGACGTCGGGGCGGAGTGGTGTACACTCAATTTTTCTCCCCCCTGGGAAGCAACGATACATGTACACACCAGGATCCCGCATGCACCAGGACCCGCTTTGTTGTGCACGTTTCGGTGCAGGGCCGGAAAAAGCGTCGGTTGATCCGACCAAGGCGTCGATACACCACCACCGTGCCAGGCCCTGGCTTGGCACGGTGGTGGTGTACAGACGCCTTCGGCGTTGGAGCTATATATATATATATAAATATATATATATATATATATATATAGAGAGAGATGAAGAGAGACGATGAGATGAGATGAGAGAAAGAGAGAGTTCGGCTCCCTATTGCCTATTCGTGGCCTCCTGGGCGGCCCCCGGCGACACCGGCTGGTCCCGCCTCGAAGTCCTGGTCTTGAGTCGGTCTTGAGTTCGGGCCTGTCCCTCTCAGGGAGGAATATTCAAGAAGTCAAAGCATAGTCTTAGAACGATTTTTGTTGTCAAGTTTGTTGTTGCTGTTGATATTTACCTAACAGCGTAGACTGATAGGTTTCTAGTTGATTCAAAAGAGCTCACAGATCACTCCACAGGGGGGTCCGGGCAGGCGTTGGGAGTTGCCGGCCGGCAGGGTGCCGGGCCTGTGCCGGGCTCGTTTTTCACCAACAGTCACGCACTTCGTGCTCGTCGACCTCTCAGAACCCCATTCCCAGGCCACATTCTGAATAACCGGATGCAGCAGTCACACACTTGGTGCTCCTGGAATTCCAGGAAAACTCCATCAGGGCCACATTCGAATGCCCGGAGCCAACTGTAGGCCACTCGTGGCTCTTCGAGTGCCCAGGAAACTCCATTCCCGGAGTACATTTTGTGAGTGCCCGGAAGCCAAATGTAGGCACTTCGTGGTCTTCGAGTTCCAAGAACTCCTTCCAGGGCCCACATTCTGAATGCCCGGAGCCAACCCGTAGGCCAATTCGTTGGTCTATTCGAGTTCCCAGAACTCCATTCCCGGGCCACATTTTGGATGCACGGAGCCAACTGTTAGGCCACTTCGTGTCTTGGACTTCCCAGAAACTCCATTCTCCTGGTATGATTTTGAAGGCCCGGAGAAACTGTAGGCCACTTCGTGTTCTTCGAGTTCCGAGAATTCCATTCCCTGGCCACATTTTGAATGCTGAGGCAGGCTGATGCTGAGGCTGAGGCAGGCTGCGGCAGGCTGAGGCTGAGGCCGAAGCTGAAGGCAGACTCAGGCTGAGGCTGATGCAGGCTGATGCTGAGGCTGAAGCAGGCTGAGGCTGATGCAGGCTGAGGCTGAGGCAGGCTGAGGCTGAGGCTGAGGCTGATGCAGGCTGAGGCTGAGGCAGGCTGAGACTGAAGCCGAGGCTGAAGGCAGATTGAGCTGAGCCTGAAAGCAGGCGAGGCTGAGCTGAGGCTGCTGAGGCGGCTGAGGCTGAGGCCTGAGGGCAGGCTGATGCCTGAGGCAGGCTGAGGCTGAGGCTGATGCAGGCTGAGGCTGAGGCAGGCCGAGGCGAGGCCGAGGCCTTAGGCACAGAACTGAGGCTGAAGGCGAAGCAGCCTGAGGCTGAGGCTGAGCATGGTGAGGCGGGAGGCTGGGCTGAGCAGGCTGAGGCTTGAGGCAGGATGAGGCTGAGGCTGATGCAGGCTGTGGCAGAGGCAGGCTGAGACTGAAGCCGCTTTTTTTTTTGCTGAGGCAGGCTGAGGCTGAGGCTGAGGCAAAGGCAGGCTGAGGCTGAGGCAGGCTGAGGCTCATGCAGGCTGAGGCTGAGGCAGGCTGAGGCTGAGGCTGAGGCTGATGCAGGCTGAGGCTGATGCAGGCTGAGGCTGAGGCCGAGGCTGTAGGCAGACCGAGGCTGAGGCTGAAGCAGGCTGAGGCTGAGGCTGGAGCAGGCTGAGGCTGAGGCTGAGGCAGGCTGATGCTAAGGCAGGCCGAGGCTGAGGCTGAGGCTCATGCAGGCTGAGGCTGAGGCAGGCGGAGGCTGAGGCCGAGGCTGAAGGCAGACTGATGCTGAGGCTGAAGCAGGCTGAGGCTGAGGCTGAGCAGCTAGAGGGCTGGAGGCTGAGGCAGGCTGAGGCTGAGGCTGAGGCTGATGCAGTGGAGCTGACGCAGGCCGAGCTGAGGCCGAGGCTGGAAGAGCAGACTGAGGCTGAGGCTGAAGCAGGCTGAAGGCAGACTGAGGCTGAGGCTGGCTGATGCTGATGCAGGCTGAGGCTGAGGCTGAGGCTGAGGCTGAGGCTGCAGGCTGAGGCTGAGGCTGAGGCCGAGGCTGAAGGCAGACTGAGGCTGAGGCTGAAGCAGGCTGAGGCTGAGGCTGAGGCAGGCTGAGGCTGAGGCTGAGGCAGGCTGATGCTGAGCCAGGCTGAGGCTGAGGCTGAGGCTCAGGCAGGCTGAGGCTGAGGCCGAGGCCGAGGCTGAGGCAGACTGATGCTGAGGCTGAAGCAGGCTGAGGCTGAGCTGAGGCAGGCTGAGGGTGAGGCTGAGGCAGGCTGAGGCTGAGGCTGAGGCTGATGCAGGCTGAGGCTGAGGCAGGCGAGGCTGAGGCCGAGGCTGAAGGCAGACTGAGGCTGAGGCTGAAGCAGGCTGAGGCTGAGGCTGAGGCTGAGGCTGAGGCTGAGGCTGAGGCAGGCTGAGGCTGAGGCAGGCTGAGGCTGAGGCTGAGGCTGATGCAGGCTGAGGCTGAGGCAGGCTGAGGCTGAGGCCGAGGCTGAAGGCAGACTGAGGCTGATGCAGGAGCAGGCTGAGGCTGAGGCTGAGGCAGGCTGAAGCTGAGGCTGAGGCTGATGCTGAGGCAGGCTGAGGCTGAGGCTGAGGCTAATGCAGGCCACTGCGACTGTCATCGCGAATGCGACTACGACTGCGAGAACAGCAGAACTCTACAACTGGATTCTCATCTGAATCTTAAGGGGGATGCTTCCAGATATGCTCCTACACATCGCTGTTAGGTTGCTTTGCCGGGATAATTTTAATTTCCTCCCAAATCCGCCTGTAGGGGGACATGCCTGACCTAATCCTGGACAGAACGCACCCTGGGAGAGGTCCAGGGAGCAGCGGTTCGGTGCCTTTTGATTTCCCCAGGTGCCGCTCGCGTGCTTCATCGTCGTCTACATCGGCCGACTGGGGGGGGGGGGGCGGGCTCAGAGGAGGAAAAGGGTGCGTGCCGGCACGTTTTGGCCTTCTTGGCCCTCCTGCGAGCCTCGTCGCCACCGCTGGGTTCTCCTCGGAGTTCTGGTCAAAAGGCACCCCGGGAGAGGTTCGGGGAGTATCGGGATCGTTCCTTCTGTCTCACCAGGAAGGGGGCCTGTCTAGGGAACAGAACTTGCGTGTACAGTCACTACGCCGAAATATGTTTCCATCGCAACATCCATCGACACGTCACTGCAACGGCAGGATACCTATGCAGAGTTCTTCCTGTAGGCGACAACATTTGGTCGTGATTAGTGCAGGGTCTGGCGTCGAAGCAAATTTTTAAAAGGAAAGCAAATGTTTAAAAGGAATGCCTGGAGTGATCCAGGCCTGTCTCATTAGAATGTGATTATATGTGAGATCTGAAAGTCGGCATATGCCAAGGGCGAATTGAGACTGATGCCGAAGGCCGCACGTGGGGATGGCTTCCTGAGCATGATTGTGGTCGAAGGCGCACGGAGAGAAGTGTTCTGATGAAGGCTATGCCAGAAAGGCTAAGCGCTGGCCGCAAGTCGGGGCCCGCACCCTGGCATATGGCAAAGAAGATGTCATAGGAGGGCCACTCTGAGGCTCAGGAAGGGTTCTGGTTTTCGGGGCGCTTCTTGGATCCAGGGTTACGTCTGGCCTGTCCCCCTGCAGGCGGATTTTCGACGAGAAATGGAACGTAGTCAAGCCATGCCCAGACACGGTCGCGAGGAGCAGAACACCTCGTGCGGATACACCCCTCCTGGGGAGGGGGACGTGCCCGGCTCAGTTCTGGGCGGGGGAACACGCCTGTGGCCGAGGCTCGCCGTGCCCAGCTGGGCCCGCCTCTCGCTCTCCTTGCTCGGCACCCCTGCTGGCAGCACGATGGCAGCTGCACCCCACCGCCGCCCCCCTGCAGCGGGGGCGCGCAGCGAGAGGCCTTCGCTCCGCGCGCTGCGCGGTGGCTTCCCGCGGCCGTTGAGGAAGCTGCTCCGTTCAGGGTGCTCCGGGTTTCCCTTCCGCGCGCGGGTTTTCAGGGTTGGGTTTCTTGCGAGGGTTTCATGCGGCCGCGCCCGCACTGTACTCCTACCCTCGACGAAGGAAAAGCTGATTCCCTGGACCTGCGCTGGACCCCCCTGGCGGCGCCTCCAGCGCCTCCAGCGCCGACCCGAAGGGGGGTCCAGCGCCGATCCAGAAAATCCGCACCGGCCCTCAGAAGTCAAGGTTCCGAGGCGGGAATTTTTACATGACCAACGCCTGGAGGGTCAGTTTTCGGAGCCTCGGCGGGCGGTGGATATGGACACATCCGGGCCCCCTGGGGCCGAAATATATCCATATCCACTGCCCGCTGGGCACCAGGACGTCGGTTCCCAGGCTGTGGATATGGATAAATCCCCGAAGGTCTCTGCCGTTTTCGGTTACCGAATCGCACCCTGGCTGCATCCCCGTCCTGTTTTGCTGTCTTGGCCCAGGCGCGGACACACCTTGACCTCCAGAGAGCACTTCTGCCAGGAGGAAGTCCTCGTCGCCATGGCCTCTGGACCTCGAGAGTGCTGGGCGGCTCCTTGACCCTCCCTCCTGGGACGGCTACAGTCAAGTCGGGCCTGTCCCTCTACAGGGGGAATGCTCAAAAATTGGGGAAAAAGCAGTCTGGGGACGATTTTCTCCTATTTTGGACAATTTGGGGGCATTGTTTGCCTATTTTTTGCTTTTCGCTCCAAATCCGCCTGTAGGGGGACATGCCCGACCTAACGCTACAGTTGCCCCCCCTCTTCGGGCGCCCTGGACAGCCCTCGCCGCCACGGCTGCACTCGCCCCAGGGGCCCGACCCAGACGCGCCCCACGGGTGGAGCCTGGCATCGAAGAAGGAAGAGGTGCACAAGCAGAAGCGTTCGGAGGACCTCCGACAGTCTATGCCTGTGAAGCTTCTGGTTCCCCCAGTCCGGAGGGCGGCCGCACTGGCACTGCTGCCAGTTCCCCGCAGGCCTGCTGCTGGAGGAGTGGGTGCTCACCTTGGAGATGGCGGGCGGCCTGGGCTGCGTCATCGTCGGGCTCTCGGCAGGAAACGGACCCACATCCACAGCTTCTCAGGTCGGGCCCTGGGGCCGCGACCTTTTGGATACGGAGCGTTCTTGTTGTGGATGCCCCGCACGGAACGTACCCATGCGGCCGCGCATCCTCGGGATCGCGTCCCATAATCCAGGCAGGAGATTGTCTTTCACCCCCTCGCGACAATGGGCGTGACAGGGGGGATGGGAGGAAGGGGAGGAGGGGGCCAGTCACGTCACGATTCGCGCACCGGCGACGTCTGGGAATGCCCCAGAGAAAAGGCTCGTTCCCAGACGGCGCCGCCGCGAATCGCGACGTGAGAGCATGGGGGGGAAGGGGGGGTGCGGTGCCAGCCGCGGGCGCCATCGCAGAAATTACACAAGTGGACTATGTATTGCGAGGGCGTGGATGACATCTGGTCGCCGCCCGGGAGGCTCGCCCTGTTCAAGTACGGCCTGACGACGGGCTTGATGCCCTTCGGCGAGTCGATCGGCCGCCGCCTGCCGCAGAAGGCGGCGCCCCCGGTGGTGTTCCTGGCGAGCCTGCTGCTGGGTGCTCGGGGCGGGGCAAGCATACCCCATCCATCCTGCAAGTATCAGGTCGGGCCCGTCCCTCTACAAGAGGAAACTTCAGAAACAGTCAAAACATAGTCCGGGGACGATGTTCTGATTCTTCCCCAACATGCTTGCACTGAAGGGGTCCTAGCGGAGGGTGAAGGATTTGGCGAAAGTTTCCCGCCGATTTTGGTGGCAGGATGGGGTCCCAGGTTCCTGGTTCCGGGTTCCCAGGTTCCCGGTTATTGGTTCCGGGCCGATTTCGGTGGGTTTTGGGTTCCCGGGCTGCCAGGTGCCCGGTCGATCTCCGCAGCGGAAACCATCACTGATTGGCTTTTTCCTTTGGTGCATTTTTTTGACTGTTTGTGGGTATTTTGGGGGTATTTCCCCAATCTGTGCTTGCACTGAAGGGGTCCTAGCGTAAGTTGAAAGATTTGGCGAAAGTTTCCCGCCGATTTTGGTAGCAGGCTGGTTTCACTGGTTCTCGGTTCCGGGCTCCCGGGTTCCCGGTTATTCCCCACATGTTTCGTGGGGTTTTGGTTTTCTTCCCTGCCGCGCCGCGCCCGCGTCTCACCTCACCTCACACCTCCTCTCTCTTTCTTCCTCCCCTCACTCACACACACATTTCACTCTTCCCCCCCTCGTCACAGCACTGCTCAGCTCAACTCACCTCAGCACAGCACAGCACAGCTCAGCTCAGCTCAGCACAGCACAGCTCGGCTCAGCTCAGCACAGCTCAGCACAGCCCAGCACGGCTCAGCTCAGCACAGCACAGCACAGCTCGTGGCACTTTCTCGACACCACAGGGGGTGCGCAGGGGTTGGTCTCTCACCGCGGTCCCTATCCACGTCACTGGCGCAAAGGCTAGCAGGCGTGGCACTCTCTCGACACCAAAGGGGGTGGGCAGGGGGTGGTTCTCAGCTCGGCCGCTATCCACGACACTGGCGCAAAGCCTAGCAGGCGTGGCACTTTCTCGACACCACAGGGGGTCGCAGGGGTGGTCTCTCACCGCGGTCCCTATCCACGACACTGGCGCAAAGCCTAGCAGGCGTGGCACTTTCTCGACACCAAAGGGGGTGGGCAGGGGGTGGTCTCTCAGCTCGGCCGCTATCCACGACACTGGCGCAAAGCCTAGCAGGCGTGGCACTTTCTCGACACCACAGGGGGTGCGCAGGGGGTGGTCTCTCAGCTCGGCCGCTATCCACGACACTGGCGCAAAGCCTAGCAGGCGTGGCACTTTCTCGACACCACAGGGGGTGGGCAGGGGGTGGTCTCTCAGCTCGGCCGCTATCCACGACACTGGCGCAAAGCCTAGCAGGCGTGGCACTTCTCGACACCACAGGGGGTGCGCAGGGGGTGGTCTCTCAGCTCGGCCGCTATCCACGACACTGGCGCAAAGGCTAGCAGGCGTGGCACTTTCTCGACACCACAGGGGTGCGCAGGGGGTGGTCTCTCACTCGGCCGCTATCCACGGCACTGTCGCAAAGCTAGCAGGCGTGGCACTTCTCGACACCACACAGGGGGTGGTACTCATCAGCTCGGCCGCTATCCACGGGCACTGGCGCAAGGCTACAGGCGTGGCACTTTCTCGCACCACAGGGGGTGGCCGGGGTGGTCTCTAAGCTATCCACGACACTGGCACAAAGCCTAGCAAGCGTGGCATTTTCTCGACACCACAGGGGTGCCAGGGGTGGTCTCTCAGCTCGGCCGCTATCACGACACTGGCGCAAAGCCTAGCAGGCGTGGCACTTTCTCGACACCACAGGGGGTGCGCAGGGGGTGGTCTCTCAGCTCGGCCGCTTCACGACACTGGCGCAAAGCCTAGCAGGCGTGGCACTTTCTCGACACCACAGGGGGTGCGCAGGGGTGGTCTCTCAGCTCGGCCGCTATCCACGACACTGGCGCAAAGCCTAGCAAGCGTGGCACTTTCTCGACACCACAGGGGGTGGGCAGGGGGTGGTCTCTCAGCTCGGCCGCTATCCACGACACTGTCGCAAAGCCTAGCAGGCGTGGCACTTTCTCGACACCACAGGGGGTGCGCAGGGGGTGGTCTCTCAGCTCGGCCGCTATCCACGACACTGGCGCAAAGCCTAGCAGGCGTGGCACTTTCTCGACACCACAGGGGGTGCGCAGGGGGTGGTCTCTCAGCTCGGCCGCTATCCACGACACTCTAGCAGGCTCGGCACTTTCTCGCACCACACGGGGTGCGCAGCCTCGGCCGACGACCTGGCGCAAACCTAGCAAGCGTGGCACTTTCTCGACACCAAGGGGGTGCGCAGGGGGTGGTCTCTCAGCTCGGTCGCTATCCACGACACTGTCGCAAAGCCTAGCAGGCGTGGCACTTTCTCGACACCACAAGGGGTGCGCAGGGGGTGGTCTCTCAGCTCGGCCGCTATCCACGACACTGTCGCAAAACCTAGCAGGCGTGGCACTTTCTCGACACCACAGGGGGTGCGCAGGGGGTGGTCTCTCAGCTCGGCCGCCATCCACGACACTGGCGCAAAGCCTAGCAGGCGTGGCACTTTCTCGACACCAAAGGGGGTGGGCAGGGGGTGGTCTCTCAGCTCGGCCGCTATCCACGACACTGGCGCAAAGCTCACTTTCTCGTCACCACAGGGGGTCTCTCAGCGCGGCCGCCACCCACGACACTGTCGCAAAGCTTAGCAGGCGTGGCACTCTCCCGGGACTATAGGGCCAGCGCAGGGGGTGATCTCTTGGTGCAGTGATTATCCACCGCATTGCGCGTGAGAGCTTGCGTCTTACCCTGATCCGTAAACATCGCGGCTCAAGCCGGCGCGGCACGACTGCGCATTTACGCAAGTTTGTCTGTGCTCCAACTTGCGGGCAACAACCGCCCGGCCTACGCGCGGCAGCAATGCCGCCCAAAATTGACATTTGACAGCTGCCGCCTCCGTGCGTGAAGCTGAAGTACGCACTGACTGAAATGGGCGACGATGTAAGCCTGGAAGGCTTGCGTGGCTGCGAGGGGCTTCTGATAAGAAACGCATTCGATGCCTATCACCGTCAACTGAAGAATTGGTGGCCCGAGACGCTTTACATGAGGTAGAACGAGTTGCCGCATCCAGGTACGAACGACGATAGCAGGAGGAGGCAGTGCCTGGTGGCATACTTGCTGAACCCTTCGTCCGTCGGGTTCCCGGCTGATCAGCCGGGGGGCAGTGCGGAGGATGGCGATGGCTCGCCGTTGGCGAAAGTTCGGTGGGTCGGCGACGCCGGCAACGGGGGCGTTGCCACGCCCGCGCAGGACGCGCCTATCAAGTGCACGCCCGTGCAGGCCTTCACTCCTCAGCGGTCCCCGGCACTTCTGCTTGCTACCTCTGTTCGTTCCACGGGTACCCCTCGCATTCAGCTGCCCCCTGAGCTGGCTCAGACGGACCGCCGTTGGGCAGAAGTACCTTGGTCGCAAGGCCTGCGAGAATCAGTTCAGCTCGAGAACCGTTGGATGACCCATAGGGAACATTCGCGACGAGGGCTCAGAACGCAGGATTGTGCATATATATATATATATACACAAAAGCAAACACATAAGATTTGAATTAAGTATGTGGGGTTTCTCGGTAGCGTAATTCCCCGCATGCTTCGTGGGGTTCTGGTTTTCTTCCCTGCCGCGTCGCACCCGCGTCTCCTCCTCCTCCCTGCCCCCTCCTCCTCGCGCAGCACAGCACAGCGCTGCTCAGCACAGCTCAGTTCGGCACAGCGCAGCACAGGAGTGGCACTTTCTCGACACAAGAGAGGGTGCGCAGGGGGTGGTCTCTCACCGCGGCGTCTATGCGTGCCAGGGTCGGAGAGCGTGGCAGGCGTGGCACTTTCTCGACAGCAGAGAGGGTGCGCAGGGGGTGGTCTCTCACCGCGGCGTCTATGCGTGCCAGGGTCGGAGAGCGTGGCAGGTGTGGCACTTTCTCGACCGCGGAGAGGGTGCGCAGGGGGTGGTCTCTCACCGCGGCGTCTATGCGTGCCAGGGTCGGAGAGCGTGGCAGGCGTGGCACTTTCTCGACAGCGCAGGGGGTGGTCTCTCACCGCGGCGTCTATGCGTGCCAGGGTCGGATCGGCGAGCGTGGCAGGCGTGACACTTTCTCGACCGCAGAGAGGGTGCGCAGGGGGTGGTTTCTCACCGCGGCGCCTAAGCGTGCCAGGGTCGGACAGCGCGGCAGGCGTGGCACTTTCTCGACCGCAGGGGGGGTGCGCATGGGGGGTGCGTCAGTCGTATGGCCACCGTTGCCGATGTGCGTGCCAGGGTCGAGAGCGGGGCCGTGACACTTTCTCGAAAGCGATAGGGTGCGTAGGGGGTGGTCTCTCACCGCGGCGTCTATGCGTGCCAGGGTCCTAGCGTGGCACCAGAGAGGGTGGCAGGGGTGGTTTCTCACCGCGGCCTTTACGCGTGCCAGGGTCGGAAAGCGTGGCAGGCGTGGCACTTTCTCGACACCAGGGGGGGTGCGCAGGGGGTGGTCTCTCACCGCGGCGTCTATGCGTGCCAGGGTCGGAGAGCGTGGCAGGCGTGGCACTTTCTCGACACCAGGGGGGGTGCGCAGGGGGTGGTCTCTCACCGCGGCCCCTATGCGTGCCAGGGTCGGAGAGCGTGGCAGGCGTGGCACTTTCTTGACACCAGAGAGGGTGCGCAAGTGGTGGTTCTCACCGCGCGTCTACGCGAGCCAGGGTCGGAAAGCGTGGCAGGCAGGCACTTAGGGGGGTGTGCGCAGGGGTGGTCACTCACCCCGCGCTATGCGTGCCAGGGTCGGAGAGCGTGGCAGGCGTGGCACTTTCTCGACACCAGGGGGGGTGCGCAGGGGTGGTCTCTCACCGCGGGGCGCTTATGCGTGCCAGGGTCGGAGAGCGTGGCAGGCGTGGCACTTTCTCGACACCAGAGAGGGTGCGTAGGGGGTGGTCTCTCACCGCGGCCCCTATGCGTGCCAGGGTCGGAGAGCGTGGCAGGCGTGGCACTTTCTCGACACCAGAGAGGGTGCGCAGGGTGGTGGTCTCTCACCGCGGCGTCTACGCGTGCCAGGGTCGGAGAGCGTGGCAGGCGTGGCACTTTCTCGACACCAGGGGGGGTGCGCAGGGGGTGGTCTCTCACCGCGGCGTCTATGCGTGCCAGGGTCGGAGAGCGTGGCAGGCGTGGCACTTTCACGACACCAGAGAGGGTGCGCAGGGGGTGGTCTCTCACCGCGGCCCCTAGGCGTGCCAGGGTCGGAGAGCGTGGCAGGCGTGGCATTTTCTCGACACCAGAGGAGGGGGTGGTCTCCCTATGCGTGCCAGGGTCGTCCAGGCATTGCAGGCGTGGCATTTTCTCAACACCAGAGGGGGTGCGCAGGGGGTGGTCTCCCTATGCGTGCCAGGGTCGTCCAGGCATAGCCTTTAGTGCGGGATTGCGTATTACCTCTCGTATCCAAGTGCCAGGCGACGCCGGATATGACCGTCACAGATGACTCCTCAACCCCTCCTCTCCCCCCACACGTCCTCCCCCCCTCTCAACGACCACAAGGGGCACCTGAAAGCATGACGGAAGTGGTAGTGGTAGCGCGGTTCACACAAGACATAAAATCAGTATGTGAGGTTCTTCGGTAGCGTAATTGGTTCCGGGCCGATTTCAGTTGGTTTTGGGTTCCCAGGCTCCCGGGCTCCCGGTCGATCTCCACAGCGAAAACCATCCACTGATTGGGGCTTTCCTCTGGTGTAATTCTGCTTGTTCGCCCCAGAATCCGCCTGCAGGGGGACATGCCCGACCTGCATATGCAAAAAGCCATCGACTGAGATCAGTGGCGGGCCCTAGGGCCCTCGAAGTGATGGGCCTGTTTCCAACTACGACCACCACCACCATAACTTGGAGGGGGGAAGGAGGTGGAGGACGAGGAGGAGGAGGAGGAGGAGGAGGAGAAGGAGGTGGAGGAGGAGGAGGAGGAGGAGGAGGTGGAGGAGGAGGAGGAGGTGGAGGAGGAGGAGGAGGAGGAGGAGGAGGAGGACCCCCCCTCCCCCTCCAACTTATGGTGGTGGTGGTGGAAAACAGGCCCATCACGAAGTGCGCTGCCGAGCGCGGCGCGCCAGGGTGTTCGGGCCGACCCCGGCACTGCTCGGGGGTGCCGGCCTGCCGAGGCCAGCCATGGGCTGCCTGCGAGGGTTGCCTGTGCGCGGCCCGAAGCTTTGCCAGTTCTTCGCGCTTTGCGTATCCCCACCAGTCGCCCCCCGGCTCTGCTGCGAGCTGGCCGCGGTGAGGGACGTCGCGTCTCCCGCCGCTCCCTCCGGCCCGGTGGGTGTCCCCCACCCGTGCCCTCGGGGCTCGCCCGCGGCGGCCGTGGTGGCCACGTCAGGAGGACCCTTCTGGCAGGCAGCGCTGAAGTTTCCACCCCATGGGCCGACCCTCAGCAAATATCGGCGGTTCTACATCCCGCCAGACCTCTTCGCGGCAGGACGGCACAGTGGCGCTTGGGCAGTCGGTGGTTTCCACCGGCACTGGGAATTGTTGCTCCAGAGGGCCTGGCTCTGAGTGGTGCAGCCACTGTTCAGCCTGTGGTTTCTTCCGCGCATCGTCTCGTCCACCCTTGGGCCTATCCGCCGCAGGCGCCGGATTCGATGCGCTTTGGTTGCCGCTGGCCCCCCCGGCTGGGCGGAGGATTTTGAGGACTGAGCGCTGAGTGGTTCGGCCTTCCGCGCTCGCGTTGCCTCGTGTTTTCCACCGCGCTCTGCCCGGCTTCCCTGGTCAAAGTTACCCAACCAGCTGGGCCGGTGGCCTTGGAGTTTGGCGCCGTACCAGCGACTCACTCCGATGCATCCGCACACTCTGCCGCTTGTCCACTTCGGTTCACACTGCGGCGCCTATGTGCGTTGGCTGGTAAATTTAGTTAATGTTGTTTTGTGCATGTGCAACTGCGCACTTGTTGTGCAGGTGCGAACCGACTTGCCAACGTGGCGGCGGTGTTCGCAAATTCGCATCGTTCCGCATGCCCCGATTGTTGCTTCTCGCCGCCTGACCGTTGTCGCGCGGCCGCGACCGAAAAATATCCCCACCAGTGCTCCTTGTTGGCATTGTGCCTGGTACTTGGCAGCTGCAGCCCGCACCCCCCTCCCGCCGGCCCGCCCGCTTAAGTACGTCTTGCGCCGTCGGCCCGCCGGCGCTAGGCAATATGGCTCTCTTGCGGCCCGCTTGGACCTTACTCGCCGCCGGCGCTCTCGCCTGCGGTTGCTAACGAAAGTATCCCCACCAGGTCCTCCCGCTGGCACTGTGGAGTTTGTCACATCAGTAGATTCTTCACTGCGTGTTTGCTTTCACGCTCTTCGGGCACACTGTGTTCGCCACGCTCGTGTGCAAGGCCTTCGTGTTCGGCACGCTCTTCTGCCGTTTTCTGCCTTGTCGGTTTCGCGGCCTCCAGCGCGCCGTCGCTCACTGTTTTTCTCTTCGCTGCCAGCGCGGCCCGCCGTAGCAGGCTCGGCGTTCGACCCGTCTCGCGCGCCCGCGGGTCAAAAAAAATACCCCCACCAGCACATACAAAAACCATGCCCATGAGAGTTGACGGGATCAGGCACGAATGAGCACATGTAGTGGAACAAAGCGGGCAAACAAGGGGAACAGAGAGACCTCTGGTAGCAAGGGGGTGGCCTTGGAGGGTTTTTTGGGGCCATCCTTGGGGCCCGCGTGGGGCCGTGGCAAGGATGAGGAAGGAAGAAGTAGGAGTCGGAGGAGGAGTCGGAGGAGGAGGAGGAGGAGGAGGAGGAGGAGGAAGAGGAGGAGGAGGAAGACGACGACGACGACAGCGACGACGAGGAAGAGCAGGACAAAAACACAGAAAAACGATGAGGGCAAGGCTGGCGAGGAAAAGGATGATGATGATGGTGATGATGATGATGATGGTGATGATGATGATGACGATGACGATGACGATGATGATGATGATGACGATGATGATGATGATGATGATGATGATGATGATGATGATGATGATGATGATGATGATGATGATGATGATGATGATGATGATGATGATGATGATGATGATGATGATGATGATGATGATGATGATGATGATGATGATGATGATGATGATGATGATGATGATGATGAAGAGGAAGAGGAAGAGGAAGAGGAAGAGGAAGAGGAAGAGGAAGAGGAAGAGGAAGAGGAAGAGGAGAGGAGGAGGAGGAGGAGGAGGAGGAAGAGGAGGTGGAGGAGGACAACGAGGACGAGGACGGAGCCCTCAGAAACTGCCCCTTGGAGCCACCTCGGGATTCTTTTTGGGGAATACCAGGGGTCCTCATGGGGCTCTTTCTTGGGGTCTTGGGGCCCTCTTGGAGCCCTCTTGAGGATCCCTTGGGAGCCCTGGATGGCCTCTTGGGGCCACTTCGGAGACCATCGATCAAAAGGGAGGGTCCCAAATGTTCACCCCCTCACCCCCTGGAGCCATCGAAATCGCCTCTTGAGGCGCTCTTGGGCGCTCTTGAGGCCGTATGAGGGGCCTCTTGTCTTGTGGCCACCGTCGTGCCTCTTGGAGGTATGTCGGAAACTATCTTGACCGTCTCTGGTTATCTTGAGCAATCTTGGAGGCCACCTTGGAGCATCGGAGGCTCTCTTGGAGCCATCTTGGGCCATTTGGGGCGCTCTGACTGATCGCGCCCCTCCCAGAAGAAACCCATGGAGGGGAGGCGGACGGTACTCCCCCCGAAGGGAAGAGGGCGCGTTAAAGAGGAAAGGGAGAACCCTTTGGATCACTTTAGCCCAAAGTTTTGGTGGGATTTCCCATGTGATGCTTTGCACTGCTCGCGCGTCCGCCTCCTCATCCTACTCTGTCCTCCTCCCCCATCGTCCTCCATCGCCTCCTACCTCTTCCTCCACCTGCCTCTCCGTCTTGTCGTGTCTTATCCTTGCTCTTGGTCCTTTCCCGCCTCTCGGCGCGTAGGCTTGTGTTTATCCTCTGGCATCATTACCCACTGGACTGACAGACACTTATGGCCGCGCAGGCACGTGCGCCCAGCTTGTGGCGAGTCGGGCCGATACTGGATTGGTCTCTTTCCGTTCACTCTCTTGGCGCGTCACCACCCGCTGTGTCGTGCCCTCCGCCCAAGGACTCAGGCCACACGTGCTTTGGTCGTCTGTTCGCGGGTCCCCCTAGGCATGGGGTCCTGGCTCCGTGTGGCTGGCGTGCTCATCGGTCACACGCGCGATACAAGTTTTTGGCGCGTGTTGCCACGGGCGTACTGCGTGGTGCGTCGCACGTGTAGCGGGCGTGTCAGGCACCCCATGTTGACGCACCCCTTCGGGGCGTCGGGGCTCAGGGGGAAGTTGGTGCACGTGGGCAGCCTCCCGCCCGCGTCGCTGATGAGCATTGCGCCCCCCCACCCCCCCAGAAGGTCTTTGGCCGTTGATGAAACACCGGGAACAACATCTTCTGCGCCCCACGCGGGGCTGCGAACTGCGCATATGTCGCCACGTTCGTGGGCTCCTGGGGGCACGGCGGAGGCAAGGGCAGCAGGGTTCGCTTTGAGACCTCGCAGCTCCGTCGGGGGCTGCGGACTGCGCATCTGTCGCCACGTTCGTGGGTTCCCTGGAGGCACGGCGGAGGCGAGGGCAGCGGGGGTCGCTTTGAGACCTCGTGGCTCCGTCGGGGGCTGCGGACTGCGCAGCTGTCGCCACTTTCGTGGGCTCCCTGGAGGCACGGCGGAGGTGAGGGCAGCGGGGATCTTTTTGAGACCTCGCGGCTCCATTGGGGGTGGCGCACCGCTTAGCTTTCGCCATTTTCGTGTGCTCCTGGGAGGCACGGCGGAGGTGAGGGCAGCGGGGATCACTTTGAAACCTCGCGGCTCCCCTGGGGGCTGCGCACTGCGCAGATTTCGCCATTTTCGTGAGCTCCTGGGAGGAATGGCGGAGGTGAGGGCAGCGCAGATCACTCCTCGCGGCTCCGGCGGGGGACGACCAGTCGAGTATGAAAGGTCGCGCGCCTGCATGGCGCGCGGCGCTGTACCGTCATTCAGCGCGCGGCGCTGTTGCATCACAGAGCGCAGGGCGCTGGAGCGTCACATAGCGCGTGGCGCTGTCCTCAGTGGCCCACCCCTTCCTTCCTCATGCGCGTGTCGCCCGCAGCGGCAGCTCGGGCGAACAGAGCAGATGCAGTGCATGGCGCTGTTACTCTCACCAGTAAGTCTTCGCTTCCCTTCTCTATCCTTTGTCCTCCTCCCCCCTCTTCCTCATCCTCCTCCACTTGTGTCCCCCGCGATGTGCTCCTTGTCGTGTCTGTCGTAGTTACGCAGTTACAGATGCAGAGTCCCCTTTGCGATCTGAGTTGTGCAGGTGTGCGATGTGCGTTGCCCGACATGCTGCGTATCTCGCAGCGTGTTCCTGTGTACACAGCGTTCATGTAAGTAGTCTTCTTGCGAACACAAGGCGCCCGGAAATCCCGACCCTTTCCCCACATCCGACTTCTCATCCCGAGCTTCTTTCTGATAGTCCTTGGGCCTGGCGAGAGGCCACCAGGAGGCCGAAAATGGCTGGCCGAACATCGCCCATCGTGACTTCTCCACGACGCGAGCACGCCTGGGTCCTGAACCAATGTTCTGTCTCTCTCCCCATGGGATCCTGGCGTAGCAGTTTGTTCACACAGGGCGTTTCCGCTCAATTTCGGGCCCCGCGGCCCTCACAGATCGGTCGGGCTCGAAAATTGACGCAGAGAAGCAGGGTATGGGGCTCCGGGCGTGCTTTTTTTTTTTGCGACGCGGCACTCTTTTGGGCAACGTCGGATCTCAGGGTCTCTCCCGCTCCCCCTCTCTCTCTCTCTCCCGCAGGCGTGCTCGTGACCTTCAGCGAGCCCGGCATCAACAGCCTCCAGCTCGTCGGCGAGATCCTGCACCGGCGGGCCGCCCTGCAAGGCCCCGCGCCGTGGTGCCTTGCCGCTTGCGTTCCCTTTGCCGCCTCCCGCTTCGCGTTGTGGTCGGAAGGGGGGCAGGAGGAGGAGGAGAACGAGGAGGAGGACGAGAGAGGAGAGGAGGAGGGGAGAGGAAGACTGGGGGAGAGGAAGACTGGGGGAGGAAGGGGGTTGGAGGAAGAGGAGCACGAGGGTGACGAGGACGATGATGGTGGTGGTGATGATGATGGTGGCGGAAGGGAGGAGGAGGAGGAGGAGGAGGAGGAAGAGGAGGAGGAGGAGGAGGAGGAGGAGGGTTGGAGGGGACGGAGGAGAGGGGGGGAGAGTTCGGCCCTCTTTTCTCCACCCCCCGCGCCTCTCCAGTGACCTCCTCTAATGGCCCTGGCTTCTCCCCCAGCTCCCTGCGCCCTGCCCCCCGCTGCCTCCCCGAGTGCCGCTGTCTCCTCCGCCCCCCCCTCCCTCACCACCCGTCTCCGCCCCCCGTCCCTCGCCGCGCCCCTCTTCCCATTCTCTTCCCCTCTGGGGCCCGGGGCACCGATCGTGAGCGTCTGCGAGCGTGGGTGGTGGGATTCGGCTTAAGTCGGGCATGTCCCTCTAAAGACGGAATGATGCCCCCGGCATGTCCCCCTTTAAATTGAGAGTGATAAAAAGAGCATGGAGACGATTTTCCGTGTTCTTTTGACTATGTTTGATAATGTTGATTATTCTTTTTTTGCAACACTTGCTTGTAAGAGGACATGGCCGACCTAACCTTGGGACCCCAGGCACCTATCGCGAGCGTCTGCGAGCGTGGGTGTTGGGATTCGGCCCGTCGCCGGCGCCGGCCAGCCGCGGGGGGCGTAGCCGCCACGCGTCGTCGTCGTCGTCGTCGTCGTCGTCGTCGTCGTCGTCGTCGTCCCGTCGTCGTCGTCGTCGTCGTCGTCGTCGTCGTCGTCGTCGTCGTCGTCGTCGTCGTCGTCGTCGTCATCGTTGTCGTCACTGGCGGCGTCGTCGTCGAGAGTTCTAAGATCTACAAGCCTCGTCAAAAATAAGCCGACACGCCGTTCAAAATCGAATCGCTCGATAGTTCGGGCACTTGTCAGACAACGAGTTCTCCACTACTGAGAGGGCCGTGGCAGATTTCGGACACCTCTGCATGCGGGCCCAACACCTCGTGCCAGCATTGAAGTAGCGCCGACCGCGCGAGCGCCGAAAATTATGTTGCTTCGAGCGATCCCCACCGAAATCTTTGGCGTTCGGTCCCAACGGTACGCACGCCTACTGGAAGGATACGCGCAGAGCCCAGCGCTGCTGTATACAAAAGCGTTGGACAGTACTCCATGGAGTAATTCTCTAAGATGTTATGCTCTATTATGTCTATGTGTGTTCTCGATGGGCCGGCGTGACGTCGTGACGCTTGGGCGAGACCGTCGAGTTGTGGTTACTGTATACGCGATGTTGTGCTAAAGTGTGTGTGTGTGTGGTAGGATTGTGCCCCGATGTAGAATGTGACGCTGGGTTCTCTGATGTTCTGCGGGTCGGCGTGACGTTGTATCGCTCATTGATGTGACTCTTGATTCCTGTGGCGACGCTGACCAAAATGCAAGTACGGTGTACAATATTACGATGTCCCTCTGCCCTTCCGTTGTCTCATTCGTGAAAGTATGCTTTGTCATGCACACTTCTGCCTCAGTATGCTTTGGTTCGTTATTTTATGCTCTGCCCTTTGCCACCATGTTAGAGCATTATGTTATCCCAGCTTATGCTATAATAGGATATGTTCCGTGATGGTGTCGCCAGCTCGGCTCAATATAGTAAAGTATGATCTGATATGTTAGTATGGTTTGCTATGTCCTGTTTTGTCGTGGTACTCCTCTCCTCTACTGCATTACTGCCGTTTCTGTATTCAAAAACGGTTCAACCGCGTTCCATGTAGTAACGATCTTTCATATTATGCTCTATTATGTCTTCTTCTGTTGTCGACGGGCTGGCGTGACGTCGTGACGCCTGTGACGTTAGATGCGTCGTCTGTTGTGATGCCCCTGTTCACCTTTATGTTTCTCGTCTGGTTGAATATGCTGTCTTATGCTCATATATGTCACCATATGGTTGGAGATGCTATGGCATGATCTGCGTTGTGGCACCATGTTATTGCATGATATGCTGACATATTATGTTATAGTATTCTCTGTTCCGTTATGCAGTTGACGGCTCCGCTCAGTACATGATGTTATGATTTGTTCTGCTAGTGTGTTTCGCAGTGCTCTGGTACCGTGTTATGATATGTTATGTCATGTTGTGTCATGATATGATGTGTCCTGCCATCGTGTATTATGTTATGATCGGTTCTATTATGATATGTTGTGTTATGTCGTCCTCTGTTCTGTCATGCTATGCTTTGGTATGTGATGTGAGGTTGCGTTTGGTGGACCGCTCGGCACAGTATAATATATTATGACCTGCTATGTTAGTATGTGGCGATATGCTATACTGTCGTGTTACCATGTGTTATGCGATGAAGTGCAATGATATGGGATGTTCTGCCACGGTGTCTTGTGTTTTCCTCGGTTATGCTATGCTATGTTGTGTTATGCCGCCTTCTGTTCTACCATGCTGTGATATCATGTGTTAGGTGATGCTATATCATAATATTTTGTGTCATGGTGTTGCTATGTTATACTCTGTCATGTTATGGCGTGCTCGTGTTATGTTATGCTACCTTATGGTGTGACATGTTGTGTTCTGACAAGTTCGCCGCTATGCTCTGTTGCTGTCGTATGATTTGTGCTTGGTGACGCTGTGTCATGATATGATGTGTTATGCCAATGTGTCTTATGTTATGCTCGGTTATGGTATCGTATGTTGTGCTATCTTATGTTGTGTTATGTCGTTGCCTGTTATGTCATGTTATTCTCATGGTATATTCTGTGATATGCTGGTGTCCTCTATATTGTTATGATGTTGAAATGTTGTGTTCTGCCATGTTCTGTCACGCTCTTGCTCTGTTCTGTCATGTTCTGTTGTTTCATCTTGTGTTCTGTCGTGTTCGTCGAGAGCGCGAGGAGGGATAACCGGGACTCTCGGGAAAACTGGGTCTGGCGGCCGCGGTATGCAGGGTGTGTTTTGTCGTGTTTGTCGAGGGCGCGAGGAGGGATAACCAGGACTCTCGGGACAACTTGGGGTCTGGCGGCCGCGGTGTGCAGGATGTGTCCTGTCGTGTTTGTCGAAAGCGCGAGGCGGGATAACCGGGGCACTCGGGACAAGTTGGGGTCTGGCGGCCGCGGTATGCAGGGTGTGTTCTGTCGTGTTCGTCGAGGGCGCGAGGCGGGATAACCGGGACATTCGAGACAACTTGGGGTCTGGCGGCCGCGGTATGCAGGGTGTGTCCTGTCGTGTTTGTCGAGCGCGCGAGGAGGGATAGCCGGAACTCTCGGGACAAGTTGGGGTCTGGCGGCCGCGGTATGCAGGGTGTGTTCTGTCGTGTTCGTCGAACGCGCGAGGCGGGATAACTGGGACATTCCAGACAACTTGGGGTCTGGCGGCCGCGGTATGCAGCGTGTGTCCTGTCGTGTTTGTCGAGCGCGCGAGGAGGGATAGCCGGAACTCTCGGGACAAGTTGGGGTCTGGCGGCCGCGGTATGCAGGGTGTGTTCTGTCGTGTTCGTCGAACGCGCGAGGCGGGATAACCGGGACATTCGGGACAATTTGGGATCTGGCAGCCGCGGTATGCTGGGTGGGAGTGGCCGGGAGGTCTGTTCTTTGAATCTAACGACCCCCACCTGCCCGTTGGGAAACAAAAAACGCAAGTTTTTCCCCAACCAGCTTGCTGAACGGGGTGCTGTTGTGATAGAAGCTAACTCCGGCCGAGGGAAGTCGGAGCAGAGACATCCTCACAAAAATTTGATGGTCCGGGCCGTTTCGCCTGAGACATCCTCACACTCTCGTTTCTGAGTTGGCCGGGATTGGCCGTTTCGCCTGAGACATCCTTGAAAAGTTGCGCTCTGGGACGCCGCGCGAGAGGTGGTCCGGGCCGTTTCGCTTGAGACATCCTCGAAACTCAGCCCCGAGGTGCCGTGCGAGAGGTGGTCGGGCCCGTTTCGCCTGAGACATCCTCGAACTTCTGAGCTCTGAGATGCCTTGCGCGAGGTGGTCCGGTTTCGCCTGAGACACCCTCGAAACTCTAACCTCGGAGATGCCGTGCGAGAGGTGGTCTGGCCCGTTTCGCCTGAGACATCCTCGAACTTCTGAGCTCTGAGATGCCTTGCGCGAGGTGGTCCGGCCCGTCTCGCCTGGGACATCCTCGCAATTCTGAGCTCTGAGATGCCGTGCGCAAGGTGGTCTGGCCTGTTTCGCACAAGACATTCTCACAACTCTGAGCTCCCAGATGCCGCGCAAGAGGTGGTCCAGCCTGGGGGCCCAGAAGACCAGATGTTACATATCCTCCTTGGGACCCTGGGAGCCCGCCTGAGACATCCTCAAACTTCTGAGCTCTGAGATGCCCTGCGCGAGGTGGTCCGGCCCGTTTCGCACAAGACATTCTCGCAACCCTGAGCTCTAAGATGCCGTGCGCAAGGTGGTCTGGCCTGTTTCGCACAAGACATTCTCGCAACTCTGAGCTCCCAGATGCCGCGCAAGAGGTGGTCCAGCCTGGGGGCCTAGAAGACCAGATGTTACATATCCCCCCTGGGACCCTGGGAGCCCCAGGAGGCCCCAGAGAGCTCCAGGAGACCGCAGGACAGGCCCCAGGGGTCCGCAGGAGATTCCCAGGAGGCTCCCAGGAGGCTCCCAGGAGGCCCCCTATCAGAACGTGTCAAGTTAATACACATCCGGTGTCGATTCGTTGATTTTTCCTGCTCTCGTGGCCCCCCCCCCTATTTTGAAGGGCCCAAGCGGCCACAGGTTAGATATCCCCCCTGGGAGCCCCAAGAGGCTTGAGGAAACCCCAGGTGGAGTTCAGGAGGCCACAGGAGGCCCAGGAGGAAGCCCCAGCAGGTCCCAGGAGGCCCCAGGAGGCACCAGGAGGCCCCCGCAATTCGGAGCTCTGAGACGCCGCGCTCGAGGTGGTCCGGCCCGTTTCGCCTGAGACTTCCTCGCAGCACGTTTTGCCCGAGACATCGTCGCAACTCTGGGGTCCGAAATGTCGCGCGCGAGGTGGTCCAGCCCGTTACGCTGGAGGCATCCTCGCAACTCTGGGCTCCGAGATGCCGTTCGGGATGAAGAGGAGGTGGAGGAGGAGGAGGAGGAGGAGCAGGAGGCATGTTTTAACATGCCATGCCAGCCCGCACTGGACGGGCACGCAATCGACCATGGAAACCGCAGTGGGTCTAAAAACCCTGTTTGGGGATACTGCACTCCGGCTATAATTGTTTAACGAGTCTTGTAGGGAACAATTGCGATCGCCGACGTCCGTCTGGCATTACGCCGACGCCCGAGACACCGGCCCGTCTCGCCTGAGACATCCTTGCAGTTCTGAGCTCTGAGATGCCGTGCGCAAGTTGGTCCGGCCTGTTTCGCACAAGACATTCTCGCACTTCTGAGCTCCCAGATGCCGCGCAAGAGGTGGTCCAGCCTGGGGGCCCAGACGACCACATGCTACATATCCCCCTGGGACCCTGGGAGCCCCAGGAGGCCCCAGAGAGCTTCAGGAAGCCGCAGGACGCCCAGGACAGGCCCCAGGGGTCCCCAGGAGATTCCCAGGAGGCTCCCAGGAGGCCCCAGGAGGCCCCCTATCAGAACGTGTCAAGTTAATACAAATCCGGTGTCGATTCGTTGATTTTTGTTCTGCTCTTGTGGCCCCCCCCTCCCTCCATTTTGGGGGGCCCCGACGGCCACATGTTAGATATCCCCGCCTGGGAGCCCCAAGAGGCTTCAGGAAGCCCCAGGCGGGGTCCAGGAGGCCACAGGAGGCCCAGGAGGAAGCCCCAGGAGGTCCCCAGGAGGCACCAGGAGGCACCAGGAGGCCCACGCAACTCGGAGCTCTGAGACGTCGCGCTCGAGATGGTCGGGCCCGTTTCGCCTGAGACTTCCTCGCAGCACGTTTCGCCAAAAAAGAAAATAAAATAAAAAAAAAAAAAAAAAAACAAAAAAACTAAAAAGGGAATAAAACTGGCCATCCACACCCCCTCACGGCCCCCCCGCACACAGAAACAAAAAAAAAACAACACCGACCCCCCCTCGCCTCCACACCCCACCCCAGCTCCCAACTACCGCCCCACATGGTGTCCTCGCCAGCCCGCGTGCTGCTCTATAACCACCGTCCCGGTACCTCTTTCTCCCACCACTGCCGCCTCACTTCACCGATGAATCCCTGTCGTCCGCGTAGTCCTGCCCTTCTGCACAAGACATTCTCGCACCTCTGAGCTCTCAGATGCTGCGCAAGAGGTGGTCCAGCCTGGGGGCCCAGAAGACCACATGTTACATATCCCCCCTGGGACCCTGGGAGCCCCAGGAGGCCCCAGAGAGCTTCAGGAAGCCGCAGGACGCCCAGGACAGGCCCCAGGGGTCCGCAGGAGATTCCCAGGAGGCTCCCAGGAGGCCCCAGGAGGCCCCCTATCAGAACGTGTCAAGTTAATACACATCCGGTGCCGATTCGTTGATTTTTCCTGCTCTTGTGCCCTCCGCCCCCCTATTTTGGGGGGCCCCGACGGCCACATGTTAGATATCCCCCCCTGGGAGCCCCAAGAGGCTTCAGGAAGCCCCAGGTGGGGTCCAGGAGGCCACTGGAGGCCCAGGAGGAAGCCCCAGGAGGTCACCAGGAGGTCCCAGGAGGCCCCAGGAGGCCCCCGCAACTCGGAGCTCTGAGACGCCGCGCTCGAGGTGGTCAGCCCGATTCGCCCTTGATAACTTCCTCGAAGTCCAGGGACTCTGCGGAGTCCTCCAACTCTGGGTCCCGACCTGCAGCGCGCCAGATGTGGTCCATCCACGTTTACGCTAGGATCATCCTCGCAACACTGGGCTCCGTGATGCCTCTGGGCTCCGTGATGCCCTGCGCGAGGTGGTCCGGCCCATCTCGCCTGAGACATCCTCGCAACTCTGAGCTTTGAGATGCCGTGCGCAAGGTGGTCCGGCCCGTTTCGCACAAGACATTCTCGCAAATCTGAGCTCTCAGATGCTGCGCAAGAGGTGGTCCAGCCTGCAGCCCAGAAGATCACATGTTACATATCCCCCCTGGGACCCTTGGAGCCCCAGGAGGCCCCAGAGCTTCAGGAGGCCGCAGGACGCCCAGGACAGGCCCCAGGGGTCCGCAGGAGATTCCCAGGAGGCTCCCAGGAGGCCCCAGGAGGCCCCCTATCAGAACGTGTCAAGTTAATACAAATCCGGTGTCGATTCCTTGATTTATCCTGCTCTTGTGGTCCCCCATTTGGGGGGGCCCGACGGCCACATGTTAGATATCCCCGCCTGGGAGCCCCAAGAGGCTTCAGGAAGCCCAAGGCGGGGTCCAGGAGGCCACAGGAGTCCCAGGAGGAAGCCCCAGGAGGTCACCAGGAGGTCCCACGAGGCCCCAGGAGGCTCCCGCAACTCGGAGCTCTGAGACGCCGCGCTCGAGGTGGTCCGGCCCGTTTCGCCTGAGACTTCCTCGCAGCACGTTTCGCCCGAGACATCGTCGCAACTCTGGGGTCCGAAATGTCGCGCGCGAGGTGGTCCAGCCCGTTACGCTGGAGGCATCCTCGCAACTCTGGGCTCCGAGATGCCGTTCGGGATGAAGAGGAGGTGGAGGAGGAGGAGGAGGAGGAGGAGGAGGTGGCATGTTTTAACATGCCATGCCAGCCCGCTCTGGACGGGCACGCAATCGACCATGGAAACCGCAGTGGGTCTAAAAACCCTGTTTGGGGATACTGCACTCCGGCTGTAATTGTTTGACGAGTCTTGTAGGGAACAATTGCGATCGCCGACGTCCGTCTGACATTATGCCTCGTTCTATGTGGTTTCTTGGGCATTTGAGGCTACTTATTCGTGCAAGTTGCTGGGAAGCGGTTTGCCCTAGGAACTGGCCCTTCCGAGGGGACCGCGACGACATCGTCCAAACGCTGTGCTTTCACGCATGGCGTTCCTTTCGGCGGTCATCTTGTCTCGACGCGGTCAAGAACTCAGAGGGCAGGTCTGCAGGAATGTCGACTCGAATAGGGGTGGTTCGGAGCTGACGGTGATAATGATTGCCCGAACCGAGGTGAAGCGCGAAGAGGAGCTTGGTGTGAGCAAGGGCTCGGGGAGGAGGGCAGGGAGCATCTCCCTCGACAGAGGGTCACGTCTCATAACACGATCGTCGGTGTCGTCATGGTCTGTCGGATCCGACGTTGCGAAAACACGCAACATCGCAAAAAACACGTCGGGAACCCTAGACCCCATATTTCAGTGGCATTTTTCGAGCCAGATCGATCTGTGATGCTCCCGAGGCCTGAAACGAGGCGCAAACGCCTGGCGTGAAACAACTCGCCCAGATCTCAGGGTTGTCGCCGCCGTCGTTGTTGTCGTTGTTGCCCGCCCTGGTCGGCGTCGTCTGCTTCGGCGTCGGCGTCGGCGTCGTCGTCGCCGTCGGCGTCGTCGTCGTTGTCGTCTGCGTCGGCGTTGGTGTCGGCGTCGGCGTCGGCGTCGAAGTCGTCGTCGTCGTCGGCGTCGTCGTCGTCGCCGTCGTTGTCGGCGTCGGTGGCGTCGGCGTCGGCGTCGTCCGTCGCGGCGTCGTCGGCGCTCGGCGGCGGCAGCCGCCCCCGGGCGCGCAGGAGCCGCCGCCGGGCGCGGGGGCGCCAGCGCCGAGGCGCGCGCGCGGCGGGGAGGGCGGGCCGCTGCCAGGGCGGGGCTGCTCGCGCGCGAGCGCGCCGGCAGTCCTCCCTCGTCCTCCTTCTTTTGCTGCCTCCTCCATTTCCTCCCTCGTCCCTCCCTCTGCCTCCTCCCTCCCTCTTACCTCTTGCCTAGCTTGAGGGTGTTTTCCACACATCGTGGCACCCCACTCAGCTGAGTCACGCGAAGGTCGGCCCGACGTCGACCACCGTGCCCTCTCCTCCCTCCCTCCCTTCCTCCCTCCCTCCCTCCCTCCCTCCCTCTCCTCCTCCTCCTCCTCCTCCCTCCTCCTCCTCCTCCTCCTCTCCTCCCTCCTCCTCCATCTCGTCCTTTTCTTCTTCTTCCTCCTCCTCCTCCTCGTCCTTTTCCTCCTCCTCCTTCTCCTCCTCCTCCTCCTCCTCCTCCTCGTCCTCCTCGATGTTTTCCTCCTCCTCCTCGTCCTCCTCTGCTGTTGCTCTTCCTGCTCCTCCTCCCTCGTCCCTCCTCCTCCACCTCCCCTTCCTTCCCTTCCCTCCAGGACCTGCGCCAATGGGTGCGCTCCCCAGGAAAACAGGCGGGGTGCAGCCCGGTCGGCACCCCTGTTTGCCAGTATGGGGCCAGGGGGAGAGAGAAAATCGCGCCTCGTCGCCACGCTTTCCCACCCCCACCGCGTGCTTTTGGGCTGGTGGGGGGTCCCCTGCCGGGGGCCCATGGCGGATCCACACCCGTCCTTCCCACGGCCAGGGGTTCCCGCTCTGGCGTGCGCGGGGGCGGTCGCCCGAGGGGAGTGTCGCCCCTCGGGTGACCAATCGGGGCGGCACGCCGAGGGGCGTGTCGCTATCTGGCGGCAGTGCGCCCGCCGCTTCGGAATTGTCAGAACGCGCGGCGCGCCAAGGTGCGTGCGCGCGCGGCGCGCCAATCTGCGCGTTGCCTGATCCGCTCAAAGGGCTTGGCTAGGAAGGCGTGAACATCTTAATGGGTGAAGGATTCATGAGTAGGTATCACGTTTTTCTCGTGTTCCACAAGCTTCTTGGCTGGCTCCACGGGTGGGCCTCCTGTCCCCCGTAGCCGCGGTGCTCATCGAGTTCAGGGGGTGACAATATTCGCAGCATCGCGTGATGTCGGAATCCCTGGAACCCTCCCCCTCCCCTTCCTCCCTCCTCACTCCTCACTCCCCCTTCCCTCGCCCTTCATCCATTCTCTTCTCTCCCCCTTCTCACTCCTCCCCCTTCCCTCGCCGCAGCCCTAGAGAGGGCTGTTTTCAGCTAGCCTGCGCGTTTTTCCCTGACGCTTTCATCCGTTCGGGCTGTGTTTCAGCAGCTGCCCCTCGCCGAGGGCGTTCTGGTGTTGCCCGCTTCGCCTCGCCCCCAACGGCCATTGGAGGCCTGCTTGTTTTGACCCGTAGGCCAGGGAAGGGCCTTCTCCTCCTCCTCCTCCTCGTCATCCTCATCCTCATCCTCATCCTCATCCTCATCCTCATCCTCTTCTTCCTCCTTGTTCTCGTTCTCCTTCGCCTCCTCGTCCTCCTCCTCCTCCTCCTCCTCCTCCTCCTCCTCCTCCTCATCCTCCTCATCCTCCGCATCCTCTTCCTCGTACACCTTCGCCTACAAGCCTCGTCCTCCTAGTGCTCATCCTCCTCCTCATCCGCCTCGTTCTCCTCCTCCTCCCTCCCCCTCCTCCTCCTCCTCCCCCTCCGCCCCTCCTCCCCCTCCTCCTCCTCCACCTCCTCCTCCTCTCCTCCTCCTCCTCCTCCTCCTCCTCCTCCTCTTCCTCCTCCTCCTCCATCCTCCCCTCCTCTTCTCCTCTCCATCTCCGTTCTTGCTCCTCCTCCTCCTCCTCTCCTCCTCCTCCTCCTCCTCCTCCTCCTCCTCCTCCTCCTCCTCTTTCCCCTTCAGCTTCCTCCCCACTCCCCCTCTCCTGCTCGTTATCCTCCTCCTGTTCCTCGTCCTCCTCTTCCTCCCTCTCCCTCTCCTCCTCCTCCCTCCATCGTTGTTTGTTGTCCTCCTCCTCCCCATCCTCGTCCCTCGTCCTCCGCCTCATCGTTATTGTCCCGTCCTCCTCCTCCTCCTCCTCCTCGTCCTCGTCCTCCTCCTCCTCCTCCTCCTCCTCTCTCCTCCCTCCTCCTCCTCCTCCTCCTCCTCACCCTCCGCTTCCTCATGCCCCCCTGCTCATCATCCTCATGTTCCTCTTCCTCCTCCTTCCGCTCCTCCCTCCACCTCTTCCTTCTCCATCAACCGTCTCCTCCTCTTCCTCCTCCTCCTCCTCCTCCTCCTCCCCATCCTCCTCCGCTTCTGCTCCTCCTCCTCCTCCTCCTCCTCGTTCCGCTTTCTCGTCCTCTTCCTCGTCCTCCTTTTCCCTCCACATATATTTCCTGCACCCTCGTCTCATCCTTCTTCTCGTCCGTCTCCTCCTGTTCCTCCTCCTTGTTATCATGCTCCTCATCCTCCATATCCTCCTTCTCCTGGTCCGCCTCCTTCTCCTCCTCCTCCTCATACACATTCTCGTACTAGCCTTCCCCCCAGTTCCTGCTAGTGCTCCTCCTCCTCCTTCTCCTCCTCCTTGTCCTCCTCCTCCTCGTCATCTTGCTCCTCGGCCTCCTCATCCTCCCTCACTTTCCTCCCCATTCATCCTCCTCCTGCACCTCCTCCTCCTCCTCCTCCTCCTCCTCCTCCTCCTCCTCCTCCTCCTCCCCCTATTCCTTGTCGCCGCGAGATGGGGGTAGGTTGGCAGATGAAGCTACAGAGCGCTGGGTGTGGCAGCAGGTCTTGGCGAGGCATTCGTCTTGGGCCTCACTGTGTCCTCATCCTCCTCTCCTTGAGCCTCTGAGGTCCCTCCTCCTCCCCTCTTCGCCCAAAGTCCCCGATTGGACCCCTAGGCACCAAGGGCTCCTCAGGTGCCTTTTTGCGGGTGGCTTCAGGTCTCAAGAGAGGCTCTATGAAGCTGGTGGGGCGGTCAATCCAGAGTGCCTTGCGTGTAAGAGTGTCGGCTCCACATGGCACCGCTTTTATGATTGCCCTGTGCATGCTGAGTACCGTCGTGAGTTTAAGGGTGGCTATGCGATGGCCAGTCAGATGCTGGAGTTGGCTAAGTCGACAGCTGACTTCTCGCTTATATGGACCAGGTTCCTGGTCCCTGACCCATCCTGGCTTTTTCCGAGCCCGTGCCTTGAGGAGCGAGTGGTGTGGACCCTTCGGTCGCTCGGCGTGCTGCTCGATGTGCATGTGTTTGGAGATGGCTCGGGCGTTCATGGGCGATATAGTCGCCTCAGGAGATGTGGATGGGGTCTGTACTCGCTCGATCCTCAGTGGAAGGAAGTCGCTAGAATGCACGGACCGCTGCCCACGCTGTTTCAGACTGTGCCCAGGGCTGGGTTAGTAAGTTTCCTCATGGCTTTTCGGTACATGAGAGCTCAGCTGAAGTTTTTCACCGACTGCAAGCCACTCGTTGGTGTTTGGCGCCAAGGGTCTGGCGCTGGCACGGATGTTGGCGACCCTTTGGCCTATTTATGGGGGGAAGTTTGGAGTCTGGTGTCTGACCGTGGCGTGGAGGCGGTGGAGGTTACTCATGTAAAAGCGCACTCGCCTTCTGCTGTTGCGGATGGTGTGATCGCTGCGTGGCAGCGGTTCGGCAACGCGAAGGCCGACATTTCTGCCAAGCGCGGTGCTGCAATGCATCCCGACGCTGAGCCGCTGCGAGCAGCGCACCGAGCGTCGCGCAGTGCGATCAAGATGGTCGCCCAGTTCTGCACCCGCATTGTTTCGAGGATAGGCTCGGTCACCCCGCTGGATGCGCAGGCTCAGGCGCTTGGCAAGGCGATCGGCACCATTGAGGGAGGGTACGGCCCGCCGAGGCCGCACTCTCGCTTTGATCGCGCGGTCGCGTATTGCGATCGTCGATATCGTTGCATGATCTGTCTTCGGTCGGCGAAGTCCCGACTCACACTTCGCCAGCTCAAGTGCCAGGATAGAGCTGGCATGCATTCACTACATCGGACGGGGCCAGTGCTTTTCTGCTCACTATGCGGCGCCTATTCGGAAAACGCAGCCAGGCTATTTCGGTAGAGTGCTTGCCGAGGCGACGTCGGCTCGGCACCCAGGTGAAGGACTCTCGGTTTTATCGCCTTCAGAATTTGCTGAAGGGTTGCCACCCCGATAAGTCGCGTTTGTTGTTTAGGGCCTCCTATTTTGCTGCAGAAGAGGAGGTTCGGCGAGACGGCTAGCATGCCGCCGCTTCCCTCTCTCCCTGAGACCTCTGGGGCGGGGAGTGGGTCGGGAGTGGGGGCGGGGTGGGCGGGGCAGGAGCACGTTCTTCCTCCTGCTTCCCAGACTGAGTCGGCCTTGTGGGAAGACCTTGTTGGCTTCCCTGACGCCAGCGACTCGGATGACGATGACGACCTTTCCCGCGTAGCGAGGGGTTGGGTCGAATAGCGTCTCCATCGTTGGCCCGAGAGTTTTTATATGCAGACTGGTACGCGTGCGGCTGGTGATGCCAGCGACTCGGATGACGATGACGACCTTTCCCGCGTAGCGAGGAGTTGGGTCGAATAGCGTCTCCATCGTTGGCCCGAGAGTTTTTATATGCAGGCTGGTACGCGTGCGGCTGGTCTTTGTCATATCAAGACTCTTCCTCCTCCTCCTCCGCCTCCTCCTCTTCCTCCGACTACTACCCCTACTGCTCCTCCTCCTCCTCCTCCTCCTCCTCCTCGCCCTCGTCCTCATCCTCCTCGTTAGTGTCGCTTCCTCCTCCTCCTCCTCCTCCTCCTCCTCCTCCTCCTTCTCCTCCTCCTACTGTTCCATCCTCCTCCTCCTCCTCCTCCTCCTCCTCCTCCTCCTCCTCCTCCTCCTCCTCCCTCCTCCTCCTCCCCCTCCTCCTTCTTCCATCCTCTTCCTCCTCCTCCTTCTCTTCCTCCTCCCGCGCCTCCCTCCACCTCTTCCTCTCCTCCACCCCTGTTCTTTCTCCTCCTCGTCTTCTTCTCCTCCTTCTCCTCCTCATTATCCTTCTCCTACCTCCTCCCTCCATCTCATCATCCTCATCCTCCTCCTCTTCCTCCTCCTCCCTCCTCCTCTCCCTCCTCCTCCTCTTCCTCCCGCGCCTCCTCCACTCTTCCTCCTCCTCCCACCCTCTCATCCTCCTCCTCCTTGTCTTCCTCCTCCTCCTCCTCCTACTCCCCATCCTCCTCCTCCTTTTCCTTCTCCTCCTCCTCCTCCTCATCCTCCTCGTCCTCGTCCTCCTCATCCTCCTCGTTATTTCCGTCCTCCTCCTCCTCCTCCTCCTCCTCCTCCTCCTCCTCCTCCTCCTCCTCCTCCTCCTCCTCCCGCTCCTCCCTCCACCTCCCACTCCTCCTCTTCCTCCTCCACCGTCTCGTCCTCCTCCTTCTCCTCCTCCCTCCGTTTCCTCTTCCTCTTCCTCCTCCTCCCTCCACCTATCGTTCCTCCTCCACCCTCTTCTCTTCCTTCTTCTCCTGCGTATCATCATCATCCTCCTCATCCTCATCATCCCTTCTCCTCCTCTTCCTCCTCCTTGTTCTCTTTCTCCTCCTCCTTCCTATCCTCCTCCTCCTCATCCTCCTCCTAATCCTCGTACACCTACTCCTACTAGCCTTCCCCCCATTTCCTTTTCGTGCTCCTCCTCCTCCTCCTCTTCGTCCTCGTCCTCCTCGTCATCCTCTTCCTCGTCCTCCTCTTTCTCCTCCCTCAGCTTCCTCCCCCTCCTCCTCCTTTTCCTTCTCCTCCTCCTCCTCCTCCTCCTCCTCCTCTTCCTCCTCCCCCTCCTCCTCGTCCGTCTCCTCTTCCTCCTCCGCCGCCCCCCCCTCCTCCTCCTCCTCCCTCCTCATCCTCCTCATCCTCGTCCGCCTCCTCGTTATTGTCCCTTCCTCCCTCCTCCTCCTCATCCTCCTCCTTTTCCCTCCGCTTCCTCCTTTTCCTCCTCTCCTCCTCCTCCTTCTCCTCCTCCTCCTCCTCCTTTTCCTCTTCCTCCCCCTCCTTCTGCGCGACCCCAGTCGCCTCGGGAATGCTCCCTGAATGCTCATCCTCCTCTTCCGCTTCCTCTTCCTCCTCCTCCTCCTTCTCCCTCCGTTTCCTCTTCCTCCTCCTCCTCCTCCTGAATCCACCTATTCTTCCTCCTCCACCCTCTTCTCCTCCACCTTTTCCTCCTCCTCCTCCTCCTCCTCCTCCTCTCTCCTCCGCCTCCTCCTCCTCCTCCTCTTCTCCTCCTCCTTCACCTTCTCCTATATGACTCCCCCCAACCTCCTCCTGGTCCTCCTCCTCTCCTCCTCCTCCTCCTCCTCCTCCTCCTCCTCCACCTCCTCCTCCTCCTCCTCCTCCCCCTCCTCCTCCTCCACCTCCCCCTGTAGGCTGTCGTTTTCCACGGAGGCGGCATCCGCCCGGCAGCTGCGAGCGCGCCTCGCGGCCGCGCCCCCAGGGCCCCGGCGGCGCGCCGCGACGCGGCGACGAGCTGCTGGCGCGGGCCTCGGCCGCGGACCGCTCTGCTGCCGGGGGGGGGGGGCCCTCCTCGGGCAGAAGGTCGGCGCCGCGCCCCACGGGAGAAGTGGGAGGGCATCACGATCTTCGATCCTCGATCCTCGGTGTTCGATCCTCGATCCTCGGTTCTCGACCCTCGATTCGGCCGCGAGCGAGGGGGGGGGAAGTGAGAGGGAGGAGGCCTTCTCAGAGGGCGGCGGGGCTTCTCAGGAACCCTCCAGCCTTCGGAGAATCTGTCTGGGTCTTCGGCAAAGGGTCAGAAGACTTATCAGAAGGCCCGGGGACTTCCGAGCCTTCTAAGGAGGCCCGCCCCTTATCGCTTCCCCTCCAGGCTCGCCGCCAATCGATTGATCCTTGGTCCAGTTTTCGGGCGTTCGCGTCGGTTTCTGGGAGTGCTCCCGCGTCGAGATGCGTTTCGGCAGCTCGCCGAGAGGCGCCCAGGGGCGTCCAGATCGTCCCGAACGACCGCCAGAGGCCCGAGTTGTGGCCCGAAAGCCGAGGGGGGAAGTGAGAGGGGGCAGGCCTTGTTAGAAGGCGTCTGGCCTTCCCAGAGGCCCCGGCGAATTGGAGGGGTCGCCTGTGGCTTCGGAGATGGCTCCGGAAGCCTCTGAGAAGGTCGGAGATATTCTGAGCCTTCCGAGACGGCCCGGGCGCTCAGCCGAGGTCCTGCCGCCGCCCCCGCCTCCGCCGCCGCCGCGGCCGCCGCCGCCGCCGTCGTCGTCGTCGTCGGCGTCGTCGTCGTTGTCGTCGTCGTCGTCGTCGTCGTCGTCGTCGGCGTCGTCGTCGTCGCCGTCGTCGTCGGCGTCGTCGTCGTCTTCGTCGTCGTCGTCGTCCGCGGCGCTGGCGCTGGCGGTGACGAGCTGCTGGCGCGGGCCTCGGTGGGACCCTGTGCTAGGGGGGGAGGTCGTCGTTTGGCAGAGGTGGTCGCCGTGGCGGCGGCGGCGGCCCTCCGCAGCCGTGGTCGTCGTTTGGCGGGACTTTCTGCTGCTTGGGGGAGGGGCCTTTCGGGAAGGGGCGGCCGCCGCCGCCGCCGTTGCGGGACAGCTGTTGGGACCGACTGAGCAGACGTTCTCCGATCTTGGGAGGATCGAGGGGGTGTTATCTGAAGCAGGTTTCCTGCCCTTGTTTTGAAAGTCTGAGGAGCATCTTGCCTCGCGGCGGAGGAGGAAGGGCATCATTGCCTCGGGAGGGCGGATAGAGCGTTGTGATACGAGGGATCGTGGCCTCGGGATGGCCTCTGGAGCGCGGATATAACGTTTTGTCACATAATCTTACCAGATAGCACACGCCGTGCCACGGGGCACGGTGGCGGATTTGTCAGTAAGTGGGATGGAGAGGGTGAACGATGTAAGGGTGTGAGGGTGTGAGGGAGGGAGGAAATGAAGAGGAGGAGAAGGAGGAGGAGGATGGAGAGGAGGAGGCGGAGGAGGAGGAAGAAGAGGAGGAGGAGGGAGGAGGAGGCGGAGGATGAGGAGGAGGTGGAGGAGCCACTTGGTTGGGGGGAGCGGGTCGGTTTATGGGTCGGAGGGATCAACCTCCGTTGGCCACCATGGCATTGCTCGGACGTGTGCGTATTATCTTGCCAGGGGCCATCGAGGAGCATCTTGGATCATCTTGCGAAACAAGCACGCACGGAATTGAAACTTGCACAGGGAGTGGACGTCCGAGCGATGGCAGGGCCACGCTCAGCAATCATCTTCGAATGTATCTGCAGCAGTCTAAGCCTACAGAAAGTGCACTGCTACAGCTTGGCCTGAGCAACAGATATCACTTCCCAAGCGTTCATCACCTCTGTCGCCTCTGCCTCTCGCCGCACCCTTCGCTCATCTAGCGGTCACATCCTGCGTTCATGTGGGAGGGGGTCGGCCAGGTTTCACATGGGTGGTCGGGGATACCACTTGAACAAAACCGTGCCACCGCCACAGAAGGCAGAAACCTCCCCCAGGCACGGTGACAACCCCCAAGCGGCCACCAGCCCCGCGGTTTCGATACCCTGCTCCTGCTTGTCAGGGGAGGATAACCCGCTGCTGGGCTGATGGACGCTTCGGAGAGTTCCCATGTGCAGGGGGCGAGGCCCTTAGGCCTTCCACCTTGGCGAGAGCGGCCGCGCCACCACTCTGCCCGCGCTGCGCCGCTCACATACTGCCGCCGCTACCATCGCGTGCTCCCTGTGATTATTCTCTCCTCCCTGCCCCTCTTTGAGGTCATGATGATTTCCCTCCTTTTCCTCTCCCTCCTCCCGTTTTTGTCTTCACCCTTACTTGTTACGCATTCTCCAGGCCAGCCGGCGACCCTTGGAGCGGCGCTCCAGGGGTCGCCTGGCTTTGGTAGTTTGGTCACACACCCCAGGGCCGACCGGCCCTGGAGGTGGGGAGGCTTCGTCAGATGACAATGCAGCCATCGGGCGTCATGTGTCAGGAGGAGGAGGAGGCGGAGGGGGAGGCGGAGGAGGAGGAGGAGGAAGCGGAGGAGGAGGCGGAGGAGGCGGAGGAGGCGGAGGAGGCGGAGGAGGCGGAGGAGAGGGAGGTGGAGGAGTAGGCGGAGGCGGAGGCGGAGGCGGAGGAGGAGGAGGAGGAGGAGGCGGAGGAGGCGGAGGAGGAGGCGGAGGAGGCGGAGGAGGCGGAGGAAGAGGAGGAGGAGGAGGCGGAGGAGGAGGGAGGCCGCGCAAGGGGGGGCCACGCGCCGTCCCCCCGCCTTTGCGGCCGTGCCTCCCCCGAGGTGCGGGTTCTGAGCCCGGATAGGTCGTTCGAGCTGCTGTCGGCGCGCCCGCGCTCCTCTTTCGCGGCGACCCCCCTCGGCGAGCAGCGAGCGAGGGGGGGAAGCGAGAAGGAGAAGACCTCCTCAGAGGGCGGCGGGGCTTCCCAGAGGCCCTCAAGCCTTCTGAGAGGTTCTCTGCGTCTTCGGGGGAGGCTTCGAGAACTTTGCAGAAGGCCGGGGGTCTTCCGAGCCTTCCGAGAAGGCCGGCCCTCTCGCGCTTCCCCCCCTTGGCCGTCTCCCCCATGAAGTGTGGCAGGAAGGGTCCAGCGAGGCAAATTTCACGCTCTCTGACGCTCGTGGCAGCTGCAGGCTTCGAGGAAGACAAACACATAGACATAAGCTTTCTGAATTCCGCGCGGATTTTTCGGATCTGCGCTGGAGCCTCCTGGCGGCGCCTCCGCCGCCGCCCCTGGCGCCAATGAGGGGACTCAGCGCAGCTCCAAGGAATGCATCCGCGCGGACCGTTAAAAGTTTATGCTCATGCCGTGTTGTGTGTTCCTCTACAAATGCTGACGTTCGTGGCAGCTGCAGGCCGCGATCTATCTTTCAGATTTGCCCAGCTCGACGCCAAAGCGGCGGCTGTCTTCGAGCTCCTTTGAGTCGCCGCCGACGGCACCACTGTCCTCGCCCTCTGGGGGCCTGATGATGCGCCAGAGCGGCTGCGGGACGCTGTTGCTGACGTGAGCACCAGCAGCAGCAGCAGCAGCGGCAGCAGCAGCAGCAGCGGCAGCAGCAGCAGCAGCGGCAGCAGCACCACCACCACCTCCTCCTCCCCTTTGTTTCCGCCGCCCCCTGCCTCGGCGGGGGGGGGAGGCAGGGAGCAGCAGGATTTGGCATCGGTCTCGCCATGCCAACCGCTAGCCCCTCCTGGGGCGGACAGACCAATCTGGCGGGCACAGTCAACCCGCATAGTCAGGATGGGCAATGTTACAAAGGGTACCCTTGCATCCTTGCCCCTTCGGCCCGTCCTCAGCGACATTCGCTGGCCAACCAACTTCGAAAAACGCCAACGTGGCCCTCCAAGGCCCTTGCATCCTTACCGCGCATCCTCATGATACGGGTAGACTGTGTCGCCGATCTATCGGCGATCTGTCGCCGATTCCAGGTCGACGCCTCCCTCCCTGAGCCAGTCCCCCCCCCCCCCCAAATCGCTCTCCCTGGTACTGCTGGGCGCCATCGGGGCCCCAGAGGGTCTCCAGGGTGGCCCCAGAGGGCCCCATGCATCCTTCCTTACCGCGCATCCTTATGATTATGATTATGATGATTATCATTATGATTGATTGTATTATCATTGTTTTAGTATTATTATTATCATTATTTGAAGTAATATTACTATCGGTATTGGCATTATTGTTCGTATTATTATGGCTATGATTATGATTCTTACTCTGATTATTATTATTAGTATGATTATGAGTAGTGCTACCATCAATAGTATTACTATCTCTTAGTAGTAATAAGCACATTATTATTGTTATGGTTAGTGTTGTGATTATTATTCGTAGTATTATTATTGTTAATATTATTAAGATTATGATTATTATTATTATCATTATTATTATTAGTATTATTATTATTATTATTATTATTATTATAATTATAATCATAATTATTATTATTATTATTATTATTATTGTTATTATCATTATTACTGTTATTCGTCTCATTATTACTATTCTTATACGGGTTGACTGTCTCGGCGGACAGCGGCCCCGTCTCGCAGCATTCCCGCTGCGCCCCTCCGCCGCGTCCCCGTGTGCAGCGCCGCGGAGCTGCAGGGATCCCAGGGCCTCGCGCCCTTGCCCCCGTGCCTCTTCGGCGAGCGCCTCCCGCGGGGTCGCGTGCCGCGCCGTTGCCGCGTCCGCGCCGGCGCACCTCAAGCCCTCCAGCGTCGGGGCTCAAGAGTCAGACTCGGGGGCGGCAAAGAGGGGGGTGATGACTAGGGGGGGGGGGGGTGAATATCGTGGCGTGGGCCGCGATATTTCCCCGGATCTCATGGCGTCTCTTCGTATTTCAATATGTCCCCGGCCCCCCTGGGCCGCGCACACGCCGCTGGCCATGATTTGCGGCCCTCCCCTCTTGGATGCCCCCCTCTTGGCCGCTCCCGAGAGACGGGGGTCAATGCAAACGGAGGTCAGTCAGAGCGCCGGATCATACATGATCCTGCAGAGCCGGGGGAGCATTGGCCTGGGTCGGGGTGCAGGATCCTACAGGATCCTGCAGCATCTTGCAGGATCCTTCCAGGCCTGACTGACACGGGTCTGGATCGGCCCAGGTCAGTAGATCCCCGACGGTGGTCGAAGCAAGATGGCGGGAAGCCTTCACGAAAGCTTTTTTGCCGTCGGGGCGCCTTCACGGCATAATCATGCGTTTTCGGAGTTGCGCGCGGCTTTCTGGGATCGGCGCTGGGCCCCCCTGGCGCGCTCCCGGGGGCCAGCGTAGATCCAAGAAGTCAGAAGAAATCAGCGCGGAGCTCCGACATTTCGCGCTTATGTACCGCAGGTTCGCGTCGTGTCGACTGGCGGCGACCCAGAATCGGTCGATGTTGAAAGATTGGACGTTGCGGGAACGGCCGATCGTTCAAGGTTGAACGATCCACGCGGTGTCAGAAGCCAACACCGGGGTCGTCACGACGCGAACCTGCCGTAATTAGTTTTTATGCTCCAGGTGAGCGTTTCCATTCGTTCCCTCTTAAGTTGCTTCCGTGGTTCTGCGGGGCGTCGGCGCGCCTCCTCCCAGCGTCTGCAGCTCGGCGAGGGGGGTACGGTGGCGCGAAGGCCTGTTGCAGGCCACTCTGTTGCCCTCCCCCCGTATCCCTTCACTGAGCGCGTTCCACTACTCGCAAAGAGCCTACTCGCAAACGTCCGAAAAACCACACGTTCGCTTCGTTGTACTGGACCGTAAATCCCTCGCGGCGGATCCAGGCCATTGGCGAGCAGCTTTTTTGCGAGTAGCAGAACGCGGTTGTCTATTACCCCCTGCCCCTCCTGATCCCCCCCACTTGTTCACATCTGGAAGCGATTCACATGTTCACTCCCAGGTTCGTCGGCGTGGTGAGCTCACCAGCGAGAGCGCCTTGTCGTCGACCAATTGTCGACTGACCGAAGGAAGCAACGGGAGCAATCACAGCGCACGTCATAATCTCTCCGAATGGCAACGGGCGGAGCTGTTCCGCCCTTTGCCATTCGGGGAGATTGCTACGGCACATTGGGGAGTGAGATGGCAGGCTGAATCAATAGAGCAACAGCAAGCGAAGTCTCCGAAAACTACATTTGCGCCTCACCCCGCTGAAGAGTAGAGCCCCTGATGTCCGACGAGCAACAGTGCATCCGGGGGGGGGAAGAGGGAGGCTTGAGAGTTGTTTATGTGTTGTCGTGTTGCGCGAGTGATGTTCAATTGTGCCCGACGCCTGCGACAGGGGGCAGGAGGGGAGGAGAGGGGGAATAGGAAGAGTAGGAGGAGGATTAGGTAGAAGAAGAGAAGGAGGGCTTTGCACGCGTGAATGTTACTCGTAGCTCGAGGATGGTCTCAGCTAGCCTTACTCGTGCCTGATCGCAGTACGCCGTTTGCAGGTCTTGTGATTTTCGGTATGTCGGATGTGTCGTTCGCCTCCGATGTGTAAGTAGTAGGTGTAGGAGGAGGAGGAGGAGGAGGAAGAGGAGGAGGAGGAGGAGGAGGAGGAGGGGGAGTCATGCGGGGGAGGGGGAGGACGAGGGAGGGAGGGAGGAAGAAGAGGAAAAGGATGAGGAAGAGGGGATCTGTGGGCAAGGGCGAGGAGAAGGAGACGGAGGAGAATGATGAGCTATGGTGGGGATAATGATATTGATGCTGATACTGATGGTGGCGACGATGAAGATGTCGATGTCGACGTCGACGAGGACGAGGACGATAATGATGATGGTGGTGATGATGATGATGATGATGCTCATGATGATAACAACGATGATGATGACGATGGTGATGATGACGACCACGGTAATGACGATGATGATGAGGATGAGGAGGAGGGTGATGATGATATGTGATGATGATAACAATGATGATACTGATGATGATGATGATGATGATGATGATGATGATGATGATGATGATGATGATACTGGTGGTAGTGGTGATGATGTCGATGTCGGTGTTAATGCTGACGTCGATGATGATGGTGCTGTTGCTGCTGATGATAATGATGATGATGACGATGGCAATAAAGACGAATGCAACGATGACGGTGGTGATGTTTGATGCTGCTGATGCTAATTATGATGCTGAGGGCGACGATGGCGATGACGATTGTGATGCTGATGATGATGATGATGATGATGATGATGATGATGATGATCATGAGTGATGCCGCTAATGAGGATGATGATGAAACAGAAGAAGAAGATGAATATGATGATGCTGATGATGGTGAAATGGATGATGATTATGCTTATGATGATGGTGATGGTTATGATTCTGAGTATAATGCTGATGATGAGGATGGGATGGTGATGATGATGATGATGAAGCTGATGATGATGACGATGATGATGCTGACGCTGCTGTGCTGGTGATGGTGATGCTGGTGCTGACGATGATGTTGATGATGCTGATGGTGGTGGTGATGATGATGCAGATCATCATGATGATGAAGACGATGACAACCATGAACATGATGATGATGATGATGATGATGATGATGATGATGATGGTGATGGTGATGGTGATGGTGATGGTGATGGTGATGGTGGTGATGGTGATGATGATGATGGTAATGATCGTGACGACTGTTTTGTTATCAGAAAAAACCCAATTATATCTAATTTGTTTACGGCTACGGGGCTAAGGGCTATAGGACCATAGGGCTATAGGTCTAAAGGGCTATAGGGCTATAGGGCTAGGACTATTGGGCTATAGGGCTGCAAGGCTGTAAGGCTATAGGGCTATATTGCCATAAGGGCTATAGGGCTTTAGGGCGATTGGGGTATAAGGCTATAGGGCTATAGGGCTATAGGGCTATAGGCTATGGGGCTATAGGGCTATAGGGCTATAGTGCTATAGGGCTATAGTCTATAAGGCTATGGGGCTATATGGCTATAGGGCCATAGAGCTATTGGCTATAGGGCTATAGGGACATAGGGCTATAAGGCTACAAGGCTGTAGGGCTACAGAGCTATAGGGCTATCGGGCACCTGGGCAGCCGGGGACCCGGGCACCCAGGCACCCGGGCACCCGGGCACCTGGGCACCCGCGCACCCCAGGGCACCCGGGCACCCCAGGGCACCCGGGCACCCGGGCACCCCAGGGCACCCGCGGCTCTTGGGTCCGGCCACCGAAATCGGCGACGTAGGTCACTTACACATATGAATCCGCTAGGACCCCTACAGAGGCAAGCTCTGATTGGGGAATAATGATGGTGATGGTGATGGTAATGATGATGCTGCTGATGATAAAGCCAATGCTGATGATGGTGATGGTGATTCTGATGATGCTGATGATTCTGCTGATGATGATGGTGGTGGCGAGATGGTGGTGGTTGTTGCGGTGGTGGTGGTTGTCGTGGTGGTGGTTGTGGTGATGGTGATGATGGTGATGATGGTGACGATGATAATGATGATGATGATGATGCTGATGTGTTGGTGATGATGATGCTGCTGATGATGATGATGATGATGGTGATGATGGTGATGGTGATGGTGAGGGTTTGTGATGGTGATGATGTTGATGATGATGGTGACGCGGGTGGTTAATGATGATGCTGGTGATGATGATGATGATGTTGATGGTGCTGATGCAAATGCTGATGATCTGATGATGAGGATGATGAAGCTGCTGCTGCTGATGATGATGATGTTTATGATGATGTTGGTGGTGGCGATGATGATGAGGATGATGTTGGTGGTGATGGTGATTATGATGATGCTGATGATTCTGCTGATGATGATGGTGGTGGTGAGATGGTGGTGGTTGTTGCGGTGGTGGTGGTTGTTGTGGTGGTGGTTGTGGTGATGGTGATGATGGTGACCATGATGTTGATGATGATGCTGATGTGTTGATGATGATAATGCTGATGATGATGGTGATGATGATGATGGTGATGGTGAGGGTTTGTGACGGTGATGATGTTGATGATGATGGTGACGCGGGTGGTTGATGATGATGCTGGTGATGATGATGATGATGATGATGATGCTGATGGTGCTGATGATGATGCTGATGATGAGGATGATGAAGCTGCTGCTGCTGATGATGATGATGTTTATGATGATGCTGGTGGTGGCGATGATGATGAGGATGATGTTGGTGGTGGTGATGATGATGCTGATGATGATGATGATGATGATGATCATGATCATGATGATGATGATGATGATGATGATGATGATGATGATGATGATGATGATGATGATGATGATGATGATGATGATGAGGTGGAGTAGGAGGAGAAGGCATGTGGGGAGGGGGATGGGAAAGATGAGGAGGATGAGGAGGAGGAGGATAGGGAAGTGCGTGGGGAGGGGAGGAGGCGGAGAAGAGAGAGAATGAGGAGGAGGAGGAGGAGGAGGAGGAGGAGGTTGAGGAGAGGAAGTATGTGGGGAGGAGAATGATGATGATGATGAGATGATGATGATGATGATGATGATGATGATGATGATGATGATGATGATGATGATGATGATGATGATGATGATGATGATGATGATGATGATGATGGTGGGGTGTGGTGGTGATGGTGATGATGATGATGATGATGATGATGATGATGATGATGATGATGATGATGATGTGATGATGATGATGATGATGATGATGATGATGATGATGATGATGATGATGATGATGATGATATGATGATGATGATGATGATGAGGAGGAGGAGGAGGAGGAGGAGGAGGAGGAGGAGGCGGAGGAGGAGGAGGGGGTATGGGGGAGGAGGAGGCGGTACATGGGCGAGGGAGAGGAGGAGGAGGTGGTTGAGGAAGGCAGGCACGGTCGAGCCAGGCCGTCAGCAGCAGCGCCTGTCGCCAGGCCGTCGCGTGCGGCGTGGGCGTCGCCTCGGCGTGCGGGCTCCTCAGGCCACCACGCGGCTCGGCCTCGGGGCCTCCCGCGAACCGACTCGATGCGACTCCATTCGCCGACTGTCTAGGCCTCCCAGATGGGGTCGGAGTGAATGGGATCGGAGGATTGCGCCGCATCGCCGATGCATCACCGTTGCGGCTCGATGTGCAGGCGATGCATCGGCGATGTATCGGCGATGCGGCGCGATCCTCCGACCCCATTCGACCCCATCTAGGAGGCCTCTAGGTTGTCAAAATCGATCCTCGATCCTCGATCCAGTTTTCAAGCGTTGTTGTTGGTTTCTGCGGGTTTTCCTGTCTCGGGATGCGATTCAAGCAGCTGCACCCCGCCGAGAGTCGTCATGGGGGCGTCCAGATCGTCCCGGAAGGCCGCCAGAGACCCATGGTATGACCCGAGAACCGAAAGAGGAAGGAGGAGGAGGAGGAGGAGGAGGAGGAGGAGGAGGGATGTGAGAAGGGGCAGGCTTTCTCAGAAGGCGGCGGGACTTCTCAGAAGTCCTCGCGCCTTCTGGGGAGCTGTCTGTGGCTTGGGACAAGGCTCGCAAGACTCCTCGGGAGGCGCGAGGGCTCCTGAGACGCCCCGCAGCTCTCCGAGCAGGCCCGCCCCCCTCTGGCTTCCCCCCTGGGCTCGCCACCGAGTCAGAGGAGGCACACCCTGTGGCGGCGGGGGTCCTCGCTACTGTGTGCTCCTGTCTCCGTGCTCCCGAGGCCCCCGGGGGCCTGGCCAAAACCAGGCACGCCAGAGCGCAGGAGTTGGGAACCCAGAGCGCAGGAACCAGGAATTTGGCCGCCCGTCGGAATCGACGCCACACCCTCACCAAGACTCAGCAGCCCATGTGCATCAAATATTTGCAAGTTGACTCTTCAGTGCGAGCATCGATTGGAAAAGTATGCAATGTTGGTTTCGACCCGCAGCCTCCCTTGAAAAGGATAGCATTAGGACCTCAAGTATTGTTCGCGCTGCCCTCGCAGAGTCATTTCGCATGTGAAGGCTCATGCACAAGCCACGAAGCCTCCAGACAGCAAGGATTGCGTTGGCCTTCGATTTAATATGTGCGTGGCACCGTGTGCTCCAATATATTGATTTCCCTTTGGCCCTATGCACCATTGCTGGACAGTATTTGGAATGCATAGCAACTTGTTGTCAACTGGGTGTTTCAGTAGCAGCTGTTCGTTGATGTTCACTTTCGGGTAGAGACATGTCTTCAAGGTTTCTAAGCAGATGTTCCAGTGTGCGGCCCCAGGATGTGTGTTCGTCCTCTGCGAGGCCCTCAGACACCTAGAGCTTTGACTCTGACGTATGGTCTCCACCAGACAGAGCGACAGTCTGTTGAACAGGAGACTTCGCTTATGGAGGAAGGGTAGTGCTCGCATGGTGGCTGTCGTTTTTGCAAAGAGCAAGTTGTTCGTCGGCCAGCGCAGATGTGAGCGGCGCAACAGCCCATAGTAATCTTCCTGGCGAAGGATCCAACCTAATGCAGCTGTCAGTGACGTCGTTGCGGGTATCGCCTTCGGGGGATCTCCTCATGGGGCCATAAAGTATGCGAAGGGTGTGCCGACGTGGGGCGGGGCCGCCACGTGGCCAGAACCCACTACGGGGCCGCGAACGTGCGAGGGGTGCGCCGCAGTGGGAAGGGGCCGCCACTGGGACCTTTGGTGGAGCTCCCCCTGGGGCCACGAAGCGCTGTACTGTGTGGGGGAAACGCATGCGAGCTCAACCACTGGGGTTTCTGGTGGAGTTCCGTATGGGACCACGAAGCATTATATTGTGGTCGGGAAACGCATGCGAACACCGCCACTGGAGCCCTCGATATAGCCTCCTTCTGGGGCCACGGAACGCTGTACTGGGTGAGGGAACCGCATGCGCACCATGGCACTGGGGCATTCGGTGGAGCTCCCTATGGTAAGGTGCCACGAAGTGCTGCACTGAGCGGAGGAAACGCATGCGAACACTGCCACTGAGGCCTTCGGTGGAGCTCCCGATGGGGCCACGAAGCGCTGGGCTGGGCTGGGGAGACGCATGCGAGTGCAGCCACTGGGGCCTTCGGCTGAGCTCCCACTGGGGCCACGAAACGCTGTACTTGGTGGGGGAGCCGCATGCGAGCTCAGCCACTGGGGTTTCCGGGGGAGCTCCCGATGGGACCACGAAGCGTTGTACCGGGTGGAAGAACCGCATGCGAGCTCAGCCACTGGGGCCTTCGGTGGAGCTCCCTATGGGGCCAGGAAGCGCCGTACTGGTTGAGAGAAACGCATGCCAGTGCTGCCACTGGGGCCTTCGGTGGAGCTCCCTATGGGGCCATGGAACGCTGTACTGGATGGGGGAGCCGCATGCGAACCATGGCACTGGGGCCTTCCGTGGAGCTCCCTCCACATGGGGCCACGAAACGCCGTGCTGGGTGGGGGAACCGCATGCGAGCTCAGCCACTGGGGCCTTCGGTGGAGCTCCCTATGGGGCCACGAAGTGCTGCACTGGGTGGGGGAACCGCATGCGAGCTCAGCCACTGGCACTGGGGCCTTCGGTGGAGCTCCCGAAGGGGCCACGAAGCGCTGCACTAGGTTGTGGAACCGCATGCGAGCTCAGCCACTGGGGCCTTCGGTGGAGCTCCCTATGGGGCCACGAAACGCTGGACTGGGCGGGGGAGCCGCATGCGAGCCCAGCCACCGGGGCCTTCGGTGGAGCTCCCTATGGGGCCACGAAACGTTGTACTGGGAAACGCATCCGAGCTCGGCCACTGGGGCTTCGGTGGAGCTCCCTCTGTGGCCACGAAGCGCTGCACTGGGTGGGGGAACCGCATGCGAGCTCAGCCACTGGCACTGGGGCCTTCGGTGGAGCTCCCTCTGGGGCCACGAAACGCTGTACTGGGTGGGGGAAACGCATGCGAGCTCAGCTACTGTGGCCTTCGGTGGAGCTCCCTATGGTGACACGAAACGCTGGACTGGGTGGGGAAACGCATGCGATTTCAGCCACTGGGCTTTCGGTGGAGCTCCCTATGGGGCCACGAAACGTTGTACTGGGTGGGGGAACAACATGCGAGCTCAGCCACTGGGGCCTTCGGTGGAGCTCCCGATGGGGCCACGAAGCGCTGCACTGGGTAGGGGAACCGCATGCGAGCTCAGCCACTGGGGCCTTCGGTGGAGCTCCCGCTGGGGCCACGAAACGTTGTACTGGGTGGGGGAACAACATGCGGGCACAGCCACTGGCACTGGGGCCTTCGGTGGAGCTCCCGATTGGGCCACGAAACGCTGGACTGGGTGGGGGAGCCGCATGCGAGCCCAGCCACCGGGGCCTTCGGTGGAGCTCCCTATGGTGCCACGCAGCGCTGTATTTGGATGGGGAAACGCATCCGAGCTCAGCCACTGGGGCCTTCGGTTGAGCTCCCTATGGGGCCACGAAACGCTATAGTGGGTGGGGGGTGGGGGAACCACATGCGAGCTAAGCCACTGGGGGACTTCGGTGGAGCTTCCGATTGGGCCACGAAACGCTGTACTGGGTGGGGGAACCGCATGCGAGCTCAGCCACTGGGGCGGGGCCTTCGGTGGAGCTCCCGAAGGGGCCACGAAACGCTTCACTGGGGGGGGGGGGAAACGCATGCGAGCTCAGCCGCTGGCGCCTTCGGTGGCGCTCCCTAAGGGGCCAGGAAACGCTATACTGGGTGGGGGAACCGCATACTGATGAGGAGAGGAGGCGGAAGAGGGATGAGAGGGGAGAGGGAGGAGGGCGGGAGGTTAGGTGGGATGACGCGGGGCGCTGTCTCTTTAAAACGAGGACCCAAAACCACAGGATGGTTGGGAAAAAGTGCTTATGGGTACACTGGCGTCTCGGCGCCAAGCCACTTCCGCGTTCCCTGTGCAGGGTGTGTGTGTGTGTGTGTGTGTGTGTGTGTCTGTGTGTGTGTGTATGCAAACAGCCGTAAGCGCATCGTTGCCACCACCCCTGCAGGCGCGGGCACGGTGGGTTCGCGTCGTGTCGACCGGCGGCGACCCCGCCGCCAGCGTTTAACGTTGAACGCCACTGGCGACCCAAAATCGATCGATGCTGAACGAGTTGACGTTTCGGAAACGCTCGAGTGTTCAAGGTTGAACAGTCCTGGCGGTGTCAGGAACCAACGCCGGGGTCGACACGACACGAACCCGCCGCAGGAGTGGCCGAGAAACACGGACAATGCTCAGCTCGGTCGCCCGGATCGCCCTTGGCCAAGCTGACGATCCATCGCGCTCGATGTGAGGACCAACACACACGCGCCGGTCATTGAAAGCAGGCATTCTTGGCTTCCCAGATCACAACCTGCTTCAAGCGCCTTCCTGTTTCAAGAGACGATGTGCTTCTGCTGTGCTTGTGCTTTTCTGGGAAGGCCCGAACCCAATCTACTCTGTCCGCCTTTCTACTTCATGGCTTTGCCCAGCTCTTCCGACCGATGTGCAAAGCGGTGGTCATTGTACGGGCTCTTGGATCAATATGGTTCAACCAATCACCATCCCCATCCCCTTCGAGACCCCCACCAAATTACCACCTCAGTTGGAGATACACTCCTCGAATCCCGAAGGGGACGACCCATATCCCCGTCTAGGGGGTAAATCGGCCAGTGGGGCCCAGGCCACGCCGCTGGGGATGGGGATCGGTGAAACCATACTCATTGGAGGGCTCGTCTTCTTGCTTCGTGGCCGCTGCTGCTGGCCGCTCCCGTGCCAAGCCTTGTAGGCAGGCCCACCGCGGGGGCGCGGCGTTCTCCTCGGGGGGCCCAGGGCCTTCTGCGCTGTCTGGCCCTGGCGCCATCGTGGTGCCCAAGTCGGGCTCCCGGCTTCGAATTCCCACCCCGCAGCGGTGACGCCGATGACGACGACGACGGCGGCGACGGCGATGAGGATGATAATGATGAGGATGATGACGATGATGATGATGATGATGATGATGATGATGATGATGATGATGATGATGATGATGATGATGATGATGCTGATGCTGATGCTGATGATGATGATGCTGATGCTGATGCTGATGCTGATGCTGATGCTGATGCTGATGATGATGATGATGATGATGATGATGATGATGATGATGATGGTGATGGTGGTGATGATGATGATGATTATGATTATGCTTATGTCGATGATGATGATGATGCTGATGATGATGATGATTATTAAGTATGATGATGCTCCTGCTAATGATGATGAAGATTATGATGATGAGGCTGATGATGATAAGGAGGATGATGACGATGACGGTGACGATTCCGATTATGATGATGATGCGGAGGATGAGGATGAGGTCATGGATGAGATGGTGGTGGTGGTGATATTGATGGTGGTGGTGGTGGTGGTGGTGGTCATGATGATGCTCATGCTGATGCTGATGCTGATGCTGCTGCTGATGATGATACTGCTACTGATGGTGATGGTGATAGTGAGGGTGAGGGTGATGGTGATGGTGATGGTGTTGATGATGTTGATGGTTAGAATGGTGATGATGATAATGATGATGATTATGGTGATAGTGGCGGTGATGATGATGATGCTGATTATGCTGCTGCTGATGATGAGGCTGATGATGATCATGATCATGGTGGGTACGAAGAAGACTAGCAACAGAAAGCAGTTGCTGATGATGATGGTGGTGGTGATGATAATATGATGGTGGTGCAGCTGATGATGCTGAGTGTCATGTTGATGTCATTTGTAGTTGTGGTGGTTGTGATGCTGATGATCATGCTGCCGCTGCCGATGATGATGTTGATGAAGATGAGGATGAGGATGAGGATGAGGATGATGATGATGCTGCAGATGCTGATGATGCTGCAGGGGAAGAGGAAGAGGATGATGATGATGATTATGGTGCTGATGCTGATGCTGATGCTGCTGATGGTGTTCATCAGCATGACGATCATGATGATGATCATGATAGTAATGAAGAATAGTAGCAATCATAATCATGTGATGATGATGCTGATGATGATGCTGCTGATGATGATGCTGCTGATGATGATGATGGTGATGGTGATGGTGATGGTGATGATGATGATGATGATGCTGATGATGATGATGATGATGATGATGATGATTGTGGTGGTGGTGATGAAATGGTGGTGGTGCTGGTGATGATGGTGAGGGTCATGGTGATGTCAGTTGTAGTTGTGTGGTGGTGGTGATGCTGAGAATGGTGATTATGCTGCTGATGATGATGGTGGTGATGATGATGATGATGATGATGATGATGATGATGATGATGATGATGATGATGATGAAGCTGAAGATGTTGACGATGACGATGAAGATGACAATGACGACGTTGATGGGGGCACGATGACCACGCCCGTGATGGTGGTTGCCGACGTCGACGAAGATGTTGCTCATGATGGCGACCATGACTACGATGCGTGTGGTGGTGCGGAGGACGAGGAGGAGGAGGACGATGACGACGACGACGACGACGACGAGCAGGAAGAGAAGGACGAGGGAGGACGAGGGAGGAATGGGAGGAAGGGGATGACGAGGGCAGAGGATGTCCATGGCGACGAGGCGGAGCAAAAGGAGGTCGATGGCAGCCAGAGCGGCGCCTGCCCAGCGAGGCTGCAGCGCGGCTGGAGCATCAAGCCGATCATCTTCGCGTCCACGGTGCCCCTCTTGTGCCTCACTGCGGTTTGCTGGCAGTCCGAGGACCCCTGGCGGTGGGAGGAATGGGGGAGAAGGAGGGCGGACGAGGAGGGCGGAGAGAGGAGGAGGAGGAGTAGGAGGAGGAGGAGGAGTAGGAGGAGGAGGAGGAGGAGGAGGAGGAGAGGAGGAGGAGGAGAGGAGGAGGAGGAGGAGAGGAGGAGGAGGGAGGCGGAGGCGGAGGCGGAGGCGGAGGAGGGCGGAGGAGGGCGGAGGAGGAGGTGGATGGAGGGAGGAGGGAGGAGGGTGGTGGAGGAGGAGGAGCAGGAGCAGGAGCAGGAGCAGGAGGAGGAGGAGGAGGAGGAGGAGGAGGGGGAGGAGGAGAGGGGGCGGAGGAGGAAGGAATGGGGAGGGACGAGGAGGTGGAGCAGGAGAAGTCCTCCGCCGCCCCCCCTGCTCCAGTGATCTCCTTCTCCGTTATAGTACCTCGCCTCGGCATCATCCCCTCCTCCCTTTAAATTCGTCGTCCCCTCCCCTCCTCCCCCCTCCCTCTCATTCTCCCCGTCCTTTCTCCTCATGCTCCTCCTCGTCATTCTCCTCCTCCCTTGCCCTTCGTGCCACCCCTTCTCCCTCGTACCTCCTCTTACCCCTCCAGCACCTCCGAAATGCCCCTGGTCTCGCCCCCCTCCCCCCTGGGCCCTTGCTTAAAGAAGATTACACTACGTATGTGTATTGCTCTCACCAGTGCAACGTCGAAATCTTGCCTTTCAGCATGGAGGTTTTGGCGTCGACGTTGCAAGATGCGTGGCGGGAATCGAACGGGCCACACATACCGCTCAAGAGGGTGAGATGTCGCTCTTGCTTCGGCGCCGCTTATTTTTCCTGAGAGTTGAGCCTCAGCTTTTCTGGCGCGGCGTGCCGTTTTCGCTCGCCAATTCGTCGACACCGGGGCCGTGCGCAAACGGACGGGCATTTAGCTCTCGCATTGGCCACGTGTAGCGTTTGCCTTGCGAGTGGCTTTCCCGACTCGGCGCGTTGCATATTTTGTCACTCGCGAAGTTGTTGGAGGCGGGGCCGCTCTTTAGCGGGCAAGTTGTCGCACTCGCTCAAGCTCCGTACATATTCTATAGGCTTACGCCACATCCGCCGACCCCTCGTTATGTTTTGTTTGCCGAGATACCGCTTCCCAGGTCTTCTCTGGAAACCGCGGCCCTTGCGCCTTCTTGCATCCCATTTGGGGGCCTTTTGAGCTGTCTTGGACGCGATGGGATGAGATGGGGGGTGAGATCGCAGTGGAACGGAGACCCCCAACTGGGAAATCGTTTCGTTTCGTTGGTGTCGTGCGTGCGGGCGAGGCGAAGCTGAGTGGGCGCGCGAGAGGAATGAACCCGCCGTTGCTGGGGCGAAGTCGAGACAAATGATTCTCCCCCGCCCGCCCGTCTGGCGGTGGCTCGCGGTGTCCCGCGGTCTCCCATGGTGTCCCGTGGTGTCCCGTAGTGTCCGCCGTTGCTAGGGCGAAGGCAAGACAAATGATTCTCCCCCGCTCGCCCGCCCGCCCGTCCGTCCGTCCGTCCGGCGGTGGCTCGCGGTGTCCCGTGGTGTCCCGTGGTGTCCCGTTGAGTGAGATCGATAATGAAATCGATATTGAGATCGATACTGAGATCGATGTAGTGCCCCGTGGTGTCCCGTGGTGTTCCGTGGTGTCCCGTTGAGTGAGATCGATAGTGAGATCGACAGGTGTGCCGTGGTGTCCCGTTGAGTGAGATCGATAGTGAGATCGATATTGAGATCGATACTGAGATCGATGTGGTGCCCCGAGGTGTCCCGTGGTGTCCCAAAAAAGTGTGATCGATAGTGAGATCGACAGGTGTGCCGTGGTGTCCCGTGGTGTCCCGTTGAGTGAGATCGATACTGAGATCGATAGTGAGATCGATGCGGTGTCCCGAGGTGTCCCGTGGTGTCCTATGGTGACGCGTTGAGTGAGATCGATAGTGAGACCGATAGTGAGATCGAGAGGTGTCCCGAGGTGTCCCGTGGTGTCCCGTTGTGGCCCGTGGTGTCCCGTGGTGTCCCGTTGAGTGAGATCGATAGTGAGATCGACAAGTGTCCCGTGGTGTTCCGTGGTGTGCCGTGGTGTCCCGTTGAGTTAGATCGATAGTGAGATCGATTGAGTCAGATGTTGGTTCCCCCCCCTCTCTCCCCCCCACAACCTCCTTATCACCCGAAGGGTGGTCGTGTGGGTAATCTGCCGTGGTACTGGCGGTCCAGGCCCTGGGTCGGCACACTCTCCGAGATCACCCTTCTTTGGCTCACGACTTCTTCCCGGGCCGTCCTGGCTCCTGGGCGGATTCCCGAGGGCTACGCCAGGGGAAACAGGAAGAGGAGGGAATGTTAGAAAGGGAGGGAGTTGGTCGTTGTTTCTGTTTGGGGGCCAGGGGAAGGAAATGATGATAGAGGCGGTGGATCGGACTGCGTGGGGTGGCATTGTCGCTACGGCTGGACTTCGTGAGAGTGTCTCGTGGCCTTCGGCCCATCCGGCCGCTGTGTCTGGGTTGTGGATATGAAGCCTCGGGGCTATCCGTTGGGATCTCGTGGGGAGGCTTCTCGCGAGCCTCTTGGAGGCAGTTTCGAAGGCTCTTGGGGGCCGTTTTGGGACCTCTTTTGAGCCTCTTGGGAGCCTTTGGGGGCTTTTGGGTGCCTTTTGGGTGCCTCTTGGGCCCTCTCGGAGGCCTCTTCGGGCTTCCTGGGGGTCTTGTCGGGCGGAAGAAATACACATTTTCGGTTCGAGGTTCCACTCTTGGGCCTTGTTGGGGGCACTTTTGGGCCGTCTTGGGCGCCTCTGGGGCCGGCTTGCAGCCCTCTGGGGCCGTCTTGGGGGATTCGTGGGGGTGTTTTGGGCCGTCGTGGGGCGGTTTTGGGTGCCTCTTGGATGTTCTTCAGCGCCGCGCAGGCCGAAAAGTCGTATATGCTAGAAATGTATGTTTCCCCAATGGAATTTGACGATTTGGGCTTCTTTTGGGCTTCCTGGGAGGCCTCTTGGAGGCCTCTTGGGGTGTCTTCGCAGCTGCTCGGGCATCTTAGATCGATCATTCGGCGAGTCTGGGCTCTCTTGGACCGTCTTGGGGGTGTCTTGGGAGGCTTGACGGGGTGTCTTTGAGCTCCAGATCGAGCCTGCGGAGCCTGGACCGCCCCTGATGAGTTCGGGGGTGGGCCGTCCTCGGCCGGGGGGGGGGTCGAATTGCCGGTTTGGGGTCCCCAGAGGGGGGGTTGTGGGGGGAAAGAATACCACACGCCTAGGGACCCACAAGGGGTCAGCGGATTTCGCCCGGAAGTGGCGTTCCCGTTTTGGCGTGGCGTTCCCGGAAGTGCCAAATCACATGAAGTCGACAGCGGCAGTGAGGCCGCGCGAAAGCGGGCGACATTGCTGTCCTAGGTCGGGCGCCATGCAGTTTGCGCGTGAAGGTGGCAGCGCTGCTTCGGCGCGGCGCATACTTCGTCTTTGCTGCCGCGATCATCGGAAATTCGGTTGCCGGAGAGAGTCGGCGGCGAGCGAGGGAGAGAAGTGAGAAGGAGAAGTGAGAAGGAGAAGGCCTTCCGAGAAGTGTTTTGAGCCTCCCCCGAAGACAGAACAGACTTCTCAGAGGTCGCGAGGGCTGTCTGAGAAGTCCCGCCGCCTTCTGAGAAGGCCTTCGACTTTTCACTTCCCCCCCTCGCTCGCTGGGTGCCACCGAGGGCCCATTATCTCCAACCTGAACCTGAACCTTCCAACTGGGGATGGTTGACAAAGAAAAAACACAAACTTCCCCCCCTCGCTCGCCGCCGAGCGGGGGGCGAATGGCTTCTCTCGCCGCAGCGCCCGCACGGAATGCCTTTTGAAGTTCCGCTGCCGCTCCCGCGCGGGGCCCGCTGCCCGTCCCCTCGCCGAGCCGTCGGAGGCAGGGCCGCGCAGGAGCGTGTGCCCCGCTCGCGGGGGTCGGGAGCGCGTTCCGGCTCCGGAACCAGCCAGGAGGAAGCAGAAGCACACGGACGAGGTGCACCGTCGATTCCCCGGGAGAGTGTGGGAAGATCATGGGAGGTGTGGGGGGGGGGGGGGAGGCGAGGATGCAAAAGATATCAAAAAAATATAGGGCATCCTGGGATTTGCGTGCATTAATTTGTCCCTGGGCCCCTTCAATCAGGCTGTGCCACCACTGGCCCTCACAGTGGAGACCCATGCCAAGAAACACCCTGCTTGCCTACAGGGTGCCCTGGGTTTCTTGGGTTTCGATGGTTTTGCTATGGGAAGCGCGCTCCGGTTCAAGAGCAATCGGAGGTGGACAGAACCCCCACCATGGCACGTCGACTAGTGAATTGTCCGTTGTCGGTTCTCGGGAAGGCGCCGCGGCCGTCGTTTCCCAGGCTTGCGCCCGCCAGATTTTGGGCCCGAGGTCGTTTTCACTAAACCACGTGTTTTATCAAAGGGGGTTCTGTCCATCCCCGAATCAAGTTGTGCCACCACTGGCTCTTAATGTGAAGTCGGGCCTGTCCCTCTACAGGAGGAATGTTCAGAAATAGACAAACAATAATCTGGGGACGATTTGTTGACCATTTTTGAGTATTCGTTTGAGTATTCTTTGTCTATTTTTAACTATTCGTCTAAAATTCCTCTGTAGAGGTACATACCCGACCCGATCTTACTGTGATGGGGGATGGGGTGGTAAGCATTGGGCGGGGGGGCCGCTGGCTCGGTCGACCTGGCTAACTTGACATTCCTCTTCCCTCCCCCTGCTCTTGCGTCTGGCATGTCCCTCTACAGGAGGAGCATTCAAACATAGTCAAAAATAGTCTGGGAACGATTGTTTTGACTATTTGTGACTGTTGTTGAGCATTTTCTGACTACGTTTTACTTGTCTTCCAAAATCCGCCTGTAGGGGACATGCCCGACCGAAGGCTAACTTGAGATTCCTCTTCCCTCCCCCCTGCTCATCTGGTCGCCCCGATGCTTCCGAACGCAAAAAGCTCTGAGTTTTCCGCGAGCAGAAGCGGAGCCAAACACCGAGGAGGAGGAGGGGCCCTCCGATTCTGAGGGGAGGTCTTCCCAGGGTTTCCTCTTGACTGCAGGCCGCTCCACGAACGACCTCCTCCTCCTCCTCCTCCTCCTCCTCCTCCTCCTCCTCCTCCTCCTCCTCCTCCTCCCCCGTGCAGCCGCCGTCGCCGTCGCCAGTCGCGTCTGGCTGCTTGCTTCTTCGTCTACCTGGGCCACGTGCCCCTGCGTGGGCGCGCGCGAGGCCAACCTATAATCCTAGAATCCCTCCTCCCCTTCCTCCTCCTCCTCCTCCTCCTCCTCCTTCCTACTACTACTACTACTACTACTGCTACTACTACTACTACTACTACTACTACTACTACTACTACTACTACTACTACTACTACTACTTACTACTACTACTACTACTACTACTACTACACTACTACTACTACTACTACTACTACTACTAATAACTACACTACTACTACTACTACTACTACTAACTACTACTACTACCTACTTACTTACTACTACTACTACTACTACTACTACTACTACTTACACTACTACTACTACTAACTACTACTACTACTACTACTACTACTACTACTACTACTACTACTACTACACTACTACTACTACTACTACTACTACTACTACTACTACTACTACTACTACTACTACTACTACTACTACTACTACTTACTACTACTACTACTACTACTAACTACTACTACTACTACTACTACTACTACTACTACTACTACTACTACTACTACTACTACTACTACTACTACTACTACTACTACTACTACTACTACTACTACTACTAACTACTACTACTACTACTACTACTACTACTACTACTACTACTACTACTACTACTACTACTACTACTACTCCTACTCCTACTCCTACTCCTACTCCTACTCCTACTCCTACTCCTACTCCTACTCCTACTCCTCCTCCTCCTCCTCCTCCTCTGCCGTCTTTTTCTCTCGGGATTTCATCCCTCGAACGAGGCGCGTGAGGACTCCAAGCGAGTCCCAGCGCCTCGACCCCTTCGTGACCCTGAAGTTTTATGGGTCAGGCTCCGTAGGAGCCAATCGTCTAACAGTGGAGTTGGGGCTTAGTAGCCGCGAGAGTGGAGCACCCTCATCGGTGTGCTCCCCGCGGCTCACTCACTTTCCCTAAGCCCTCAACCCACCGCGCTGTGCCTGGGGCCTGCCGCCCGTGATCCTCTTGGTGGGGTGGTTGGCCACCTTTTCCAGGCGCGTGAGGATGGCTCACTGCCGCCCTCGCCCCTCTGTGTCGGGAAGTGCACCGCGCGCCCGCTCCAGCTAGTGTCGTATTCTCCTCCTCCCTCCTCCTCCTCCTCATCCTCCTTCTCCTTCTCCTTCTCCTCATCCTTATCCTTCTCCTTATCCTTCTCCTTCTCTACCTCCTCCTCCTCCTTCTCCGCCTCCTTCTCATCCTCATCCTCCTCTTCCTTCTCCTCCTCCTTCTCCTCCTCCTCCTCCTCCTGCTCCTGCTCCTGCTCTTCCCCCTCCTCACTCCTCACTCCTCCCTCCTCCTCCTCCTCCTCCTCTCCTCCTCCTCCTCCTCCTCCTCCTCCTTCACCTCCTCTCCTCCTCCTCCTCCTCCTCCTCTTCCTCCTCCTCTCCTCCTCCTCCTTTCCTGCTACTCCTCCTCCTCCTCCTCCTCCTCCTCCCTCCTCCTCCTCCCTCCCCCCTCCCCCCTCCTCCCTCCTCCCTCCTCCCTCTTCCCTCCTCCCTCCTCCTGCTCCTCCGTAGCCATTTTGGCTCAAGACGTGTCTTCCCGCTTTCCGCCATTGCCATTTCCGGACGATGGTGCCCCGGGCGGACGTCGTGGCGACGGGGGGCGGCCATGGCCTACGGCTGCCTAGCCAGTTGCGCGCCTCCGAGGCCATCGCCCTCAGCGCCTCCGCCGCCCGCAGGGCCGCCCGCCTGCGACTTCGAGATGCCGTTCGCGCTGGTGGCCCGGGCAGCTGGCAGGACCGCGAGCGGGCGTCCAGGCCCGCCCTTCAGCGGCTCGCCTCAGGCGAGCGCGTCCTTAGGACGTGGCGGAGGAGGCGCAACGCTTCTTGGCACTCCCAGCGGGTGCCCCTTGGCGGGTTTGCCAGCGCACCCGCCCAGGACGTCGAGTGGGCAGCCGCTGGGCCGCAGCTGGGCATGGCCCACCAGGACGTGCCGCTTGCCGACGAGCCGCCGGCACCGCTGAATTGTTGGCGCCAGGCGCGTGGCACAAGAGCGACACTTCTGCGGAGGCCCAGGCCTTCGGCGACGGCTTGGCAGCAGGCTGGAGGCTCGCCAATCGCCAGGTGGAGGAGGTGCAGCTGGACACGGCGACGCTGAACGACGACGTCGGCAACGACGTGGTGAACGTGACCGTGCGTCGCAACGGCACCGAGTACATCGGGAAGGTGCACTTCGACAACATCGAGGGCCAGCGCTTGGGGGCCGGGACGGTCCCGCAGGCGCCGCTGGCCGATGAGATGACGGTGCTGGAGCCGATGGATGTCAAGGACAGGGTCGCCGAGCTGGAGGGCCGTCTCCTCGGCGCCACCGAGCGGCTGAACACGGCCGCGCTCGCGATCGCCACCGCACAGTGCGACGGCACCGAGGTGGATCAGGCGCTGCACGACGAGCTCGCTGCTGCCGCCGACCGCCCCACCGACCACGAGGACTCGCTGGCCGCCGCCACCGTGGAGGCCAAGAAGGCAGAGGAGGTGCACCAGAAGCCATCGCCGACGTGGCCCTGGCGGATGCGAGGGCCGACGGGGTCGACGTGGAGCTGGGCATCATCGAGGAGACGGTGGCCAGCAACTCGCTGGACTGGCTCTCGGCAGACCACTGGGAGAAGGTATACGCGTCCAACGACGGGGCTGCGCTGCAGCAGCTCTACGGGATGCGGCGGGGGGCCGTCGCCACGGCCGCGCGATCCTCCCAGTGCTTCGAGGGGCACAGGCTGGCCGCCATGATCGTGCCGCTGGAGCAGCACGAGGAGTGGGGCTGCCAGCTGTGCCTCGAGGCGGGCGAGTACTTCGTGGCTGGCGACACCGTCGTCAACTGCATCGCGGAGTGCGCCGATTGCGAGTGGCATTTCTCGTCGATTGCTGGGCCAAGCGCGGTCCGACGGCGCACCAGAAGGCCATCGACTACAAGGTCGGCGTGGGCTGAGCCTGGGGTTGAACCCAGGCTTCAGCCTACTCCAAGGGAAGGTCCCCCCGCGTCGCGCCCTGAGCGCGGTGCGGCGGTGGCCGTGACGGGACATCGCGTCCCCCAGCTTCCGTGCTCCTCCTCCTCCTCCTCCTCCTCCTCCTCCTCCTCCTCTTCCTCCTCCTCCTCCATCTCCTCCTCCTTTTCCTCCTCTTCCTCCTCCTCCTCCTCCTCCTCCTCTCCTCCTCTCCTCCTCCTCCTCCTCCTCCTCCTCCTCCTCCTCCTCCTCCCCCTCCTCTCCTGCCTCCCTCCCTAGGCGCCCTCCTGCGGGCGGGGGAGACCCCCCCCTCCCCCCCCCACTCCCATGGAGGAGCTCTCCCGGGTGGTGGGCCTCGCGTGGGACTGCGGGGCGCGCGCCTTCCCCGCGCCCCGCCGCCGCCGCCGCCGCCGCCGCCGCCCCCCCCCCCCTTCCTTCGAAGAGGGGCGGGGGCGAGGGGAGGGAGGGGGGGAGGGAGGAGGAGGGATGGGGAGTGAGGGTGGGGGTGGGGTGGGGGGCAGAGGGAGGAACAGGCGGAGGCCGCAGGGGAAGGATGCGGAAGGGGGGGGGGGAGCGGTGAGGGAGCGGGAGCCCGGGGGGGGTGACCAAGGAGGGAGGAAGGGGGGGAAAAGACGGGGAAGAGGAGGGGGAAGACGAGCGGGAAGAGGAGCGGGAAGGGTGAGGGAGGCGGGAATCGGGGAGGAGCGAGCAGGGAAGAGGGGGAAAAGGGCGAGGGGGAGGGCAGCAGGGAACGAGGAGCGGGAGGGAGGAATGTACTGCCCCCGCTTTTTCAAAACTCCCCAACATCCGACCGTTGAAGGAAAATTCTGTACAACAGACGTTTAGGAACCACTTCGCAGGACCCCCTCTCCAGCCCCCAGTCTTGATATTGAACGAGCGTTCCGTGAGAAACAAGGCCGGACTTATCTTGAACGCAGCATGTCGAACGCAACACTTGCCAATGTTAAGGCTGGGGGGAGCGGTGGATGCGGAATTTGTTCCCGACCATCATGTAGTGTTGGGTCCTCGTTTTGAAAAGAGAGAGCACCCCGCGTCAGTCACTCCTCCCCCTCCCCCTCCTCCCCCCCTCCCTCCTCCCTCCTCCCGTCACCCCCTCACTTTGGCACACCCCTCACACTTTTCGTGGCCCCACAGGGAGCTCCACCGAAAGCCCCAGTGCAACCGCCCGCATGCGTCACGCACACCGATTTCGGCGCACCGCTCACACGTTTCTTGGCCCCACAGGGAGTTCCACCGAAGGCCCCAGTGCCACCGCCCGCATGCGTCACGCAAACCCATTTCGGCACACCCTTCCCTCGTTGCGTGGCCCCCACAGGGAGCTCCACCGAAGGCCCCAGTGCCACCGCCCGCATGCGTCACGCACACCCATGTCGGCACACCCCTCACACGCTTCGTGGCCCCGTAGGGAGCTCCACCGAAGGCCCCAGTGCCACCGCCCGCATGCGTCACGCACACCCATGTCGTTACACCCCTCGCACGTTTCGTGGTCCCACAGGGATATCCACCGGAGGCCCCAGTGCAACCGCCTCTTACTCCGCCCCCACTCCTCCTCGTAGCTCTTATCCTCCTCCTCCTCCTCCTCCTCGTTCTCCTCCTCCTCGTTCTCCTCCTCCCTCGTCTTCGACTCTCTTAGTGTGCCTCCTGCTGCTACTGCTGCTCCTCCTCCTCCTGCGCTCTATGCTCCTGCCGTTCCCTGGGGGCGACGTCGTGCGCATCCGCCCTCTGGGCACTCAGGGCCAAAACGCGCGGGACACGCCATGCCCAAAAGTCACAGGAGCGGTGAGTGGAATGGGTGATTCCAGAACGTGTCTCGGCATTGGTGATGCCACCCTGATTCCAGATCCGCCCTACTTTGGTTTTTTCTCAAACTTAGCGTCGGAAATCCATCTCTAAGAAGCTGAAAAAATAGGGCGGAAATTTCCGCCTTACTTTTTGGCGTTTCTATTGGTTGTTGAACTCGCGCTTAGCAAAGCGCGTATTTGTTCGGATCCGAACCGTTGGAAAGTAAGGCGGATGCATAGTCAAGTTCGCGCGGCGCCTCTTTTCGAAGCCGCCCAGAGCACCGCTTCAGAGCGACGGGGCCGACCGGTCTCCCATTGTGCACGTCTCTGCTCATGATTGTCGTTGGTGTTTCCGCGGAGTTGACCCAAGTCCCACCTGAATGACGTGCGTGTCATCTTCATATTCATGAAGTCCTTATTTTTGGTTGGCGTTAGGAGCGCCCTGTTGTTGAACTTTCTATTCAGTATATTGAATTATCGTTGTTTTCGCGTTCTCAGGTCTAACTCAGGGCCCCGGAAACGAGGACCTTGCAGACCAGGATTCGGAAAAGTGCACTGGAGAGAACGAAGAACGGAGAATGCTAGAATGCTTCGACCGACGGCCCCACTTTTCCCGGGCGCGCCAACATCCTGGTTTATCCAGGTCCCCTTTGCGGGGCTTTGGCTCATCCTGGACCTGCCTGAGGCCCTGGCCCAGGGTGACCCTGGCGCTCCTGGGGGGCCCAGGTGGCCTCCCCCGAGGCGCTCCTCGCGAGGTCCGGGGAGCGAGGGTGCGCAGAGGGGACGAGCCCAGCTCGATACCGCCACTGCCCTCCTCCAGGGGCCGTCCAGGGCGATCTCCTTGAAACCCCACTTGTGGCTCTGCCCCTCAGGGGCAAGGATAGCCGAAGAAAACATAAACTTTTGGCGCTCCGCGCGGATTTCTTGGATCCGCGCTGGGGCCCCTCCGGCGCCGCCCCTGGCGCGCTCCGCGCGCCAGGGAGGGGGGTCCAGCGCAGATCCCAGAAATCCGCGCTGAGCGCCAACATTTTATGTTTATGCCGTTTTTTCTTTATCTAGAGGGAGGGCTAGGCATAGGGGGAGATGCATCGACCCCCAATCGCCCATTCATCGCCGATATGGGCCCGATAGCCCGCTCCCGCCCAGGAAGTGGCGGATTCCCTATCGGGGGCCTATCGCCGAGCTATCGGCGATGCGTCGCCGATTCCAGGTCGAAATTTCCCCCCTGTGCCAGTCCCCCCCGCTGGTGTCCCCCAGCCCGACTGAAGGCGCTTCTGCCGGCCTCCGATCCCGACGGCCTCGCCCGACGGCGAGGGGCCAGGAACACGCGCCGATTCCCCCTCCAAAGTGCCCTTCCTTCGCCCCCCCTTCCCCCTCCTCCTCCTCCTCCTCCTCCTCCTCCTCCTCCTCCTCCTCCTCCTCCTTCTCCTCCTCCTCCCACTCCTCCTCCTTTCCCGTAGCCATTTTGGCTCAAGCCATTTTGGCTCAAGCGGACGCACGGCCTCGCCCGCGCGCGCCCCCCCCTGCGGCGTGGCGCCTCGCGGGATGCCGAGGCCTAGAGGGGCTTCCCAGGCCCCTGGCGGCGCCGACCTCGTCGAGGCCGCCGTCAGGGCCGCGGTCCTGGCAGGAACGCCGCGGCGGACGGTCGCCGCCGTCGCCCGCTCGGCCATCTCCGCCGCGCTGTACGCGCGCGGAGAGAGGCCGACGGAGGCGGCCGCCGACCAGCCTGCTGCTGCTCCCCCTGCTGACGATGAAGTACGTGGACGCGCTGCTGGCGCCGCCGAGGCCGCTGGTGCGGCAAAGGCGGCTCGGCGGCAGCGTCGCCGCCAGCGCCTGGCGGCGGCGCGCTTGGCTGCGGGTGGCGGTCCTGGAGCTGCGGGCGGGGCAGTCGTGCCCGTGCGCGCGGCGGAGGGCGCTCCTGCGGCGGCCCGCGACGACGACGAGATGGAGGTGCTCGACGACGAGTGGGCGGACGGCGCGCGGCGCCCTGCCCCTCGGAGGCGGCGCCTCCGCCGCACCGACACGCTGGCGGAGGCGCCTGGCGGCGCTGGAGCTGGCGTGATGGCGGCGGAGCCTGCTCGTGCAGCTGGCGGAGCCGCCGCGGCGGATGCGGAGGCGGAGGCTGCAGCGGCCGGCGGAGCCGCCGCCGCCGTCCCCTCCGGCGTGGGCGAGCGGGCTGCCATGCTCGCGCAGATCGCTGCGTCTGGCATGTTCGGCCCGACCCAGCTGCCCGCCGTGGAGTCCCTCGAGATCGACAAGCTGCGCCACGTCGTGTCGTCGCTGCCGAAATGAGAGGGGCTGGCCGCCTGGGCCCCACGGTCACCTATGGTCGGGCCGCTGCTTGCATGCCCCTGGTGCGCCGTGGGTGGTCCCAGGTAGGCCCTTCCCCGTCAGCTGGCACCACGGGTGAGCCTCTCACGGAAGCTCGGGTGGTGTGCTGGCTGGCGGGGCCGATCGTCGTCTTCTACGTCGGCGAGCTTTATTTGCCCCGCCGTTGCGGGGGCTGTGCGGGCGCCCGAATCGCGTCGCGCGGCGTGCTCTCTCTCTCTCTCTCTCTCTCTCTCTCTCTCTCTCTCTCTCTCTCTCTCTCACTGACGGGGCGGGCGCGCCGCCGCAGGACGGACCAGCGGTGTCGCGTGCGCAGTATTTGCGCGCGCGCTGCGCCGCTGCCGCGCCGAGCTGCCGCCGCTGGTTTGTTTTGTCCTTGAGCTCGGCAGGACGGATCGAGGAGTCGCCTCCCTCTCCCCCTGCTGCCGTCTCACCTCTCCTCCCTCTGTCCCCCACGGTACAGGAGTGAGGAGGATTTTTCGAGGCAGTTTTGCAGATTTTTATGACCCCCCCCCGGCGCAGCGTCGACCATGCCTAGCCTATACTTTTGGCCCGACGGCGGCTTCAGCCCCGTCCAAGCCAATCCGCCGCGACGCCATGAGCTCCTACTGTGGCCAAGCCTTCTACCTGGGTGACGGCCAGGCTGCCCTCCACCGTGCGGGGCGTGCTAACCCCAGCTCCACCGACGGAGATGGGCCAGGTCGCTCCATCCACCTCGTCAGCCTCAACATCACGAGTCTCCCAGCGAACTGGCCAACCATCACCGCTCTAGGTGTCGACCACAACGCCGCAGTCATAGCACTGCAGGAGACCCGACATGCCAAGCCTACCAGGCAAGCCATCGCTACCAACGCCGCCAATCCACACCACGGAGGATACCAGGCCAGTCTGGGACCTGACCTGGATCTGGCGCGTGCCCAGCGCAAAGCTGCTCACGGTGGCACGGACCACACGGTCGAGGGCAACACCGGCGCCTCGGGTGGGGTCGCCATCCTCTCTAAGGACGCCATCGTCGACTCCACCGTCGACGACATTGCGACCTGTATCTCCACCCTCAAGGCCAAGAAACGATGGCACGAGGCCTTCCTCCCGCTCTGCACCCAGCACCGCCGCAGGCGGCGACGAAACAACCACGGTCCCGCTGGGATCTACATTGCGAGCCTCTACGGGGTCGCTGGAGGGGACAGCACCGATTTGTTTCGGCTTGCTGATTGCGCCGCCGCGAGGGTCGGCTCAGCCCCGTATTTCATTTGCATGGACGCCAACACGAACATCGACGACAATCCACATCTGCTGCACATGATGCAGCACGGATGGTTTAACGTCGCTGAAGGCACACCAGACCACACCATGCACACATATGGCAATATCCCTGACTGGGACCGCGTCACCAAGTGCCCCCGCACTTCGCGCATCGATTATATCATCGCCAACCAAGCTGCGCGATCCCTTGTCACCGACTTCTGCTATCTGCGTGACTTGCCAGCGAAGTCCCATGTTGGCCTGCAGGTCACACTCGACCTTAGCCGCCTCGATCACACGGCCCCACGCCTTCTGGCCCCCACGCCTTACCCTCCAAACGACGGAGCTCATGAGGACCACGAACTTCAGGCATTAGGGACCCTCATCGCAGGACGATACCACGACCGCATGGAGCAGGCTGACACACGCGACGATGTGGAACGCATGTTCGCCCTGGCAAACGAGGCCAGCCATGAGTACCATCTCACCCGGCTGCGGGACCTGCCGCCCCCACCGCCAGACCACCCAAAAAAGAAGGCCCCTACCATGCACGGGCTCACACCCACGTTCGAGGAGCGACCCGCCGTCCCCCGCGCCTTTCCCACCTACGGAGCTTCCACGATTCACATGAACCGCCTTCGCAAGCTCCATCGGCAACTTTGCGAGCTTCGCTTCATCGGACAGCACCATCATATGGACTGCCGTGCTATCCCGCCGCACCTGGCGCAACGCATCGACTGCACGTGGACCGCGGCCCGCCTTCTCTGCCACAAGCTGCGCCCCACGGCCCTCCTGGCCTTTCCTGATGCCTGGGCCCCCGACGTGCCAGCACCACGCGGAGAGCACCTAGATCGTCTGATCCAAAACCTTGACTCAGAGCTGGCGCGACGTGCAAACCGAGCCAAAGCTGAACGCATCAAGATCTGGGCTGAGGGTGTCCGCGAGCCAAGCGGGCGAAAGGCGGCCATATACGCACGGGCTGCCGACTGCTCGCCCACGGCGTATCTCCGCACGCCTACCACTCCCGACGATGCACAGCTCCACTGCGACACCACCGCCTTCAACCCTGACCAAGCTAGCACGGACGATAGTGATGCCGACACCGACGCCGGCGGCTTCAGCCCCAGCGACGGTAGTTCGCTCGACACGGACAACGACGACGGCCACACTCGTGGCCCACCACCTGCCCAGGTTCCCGACGCCCTCCCCGCCAACGCTATTGTTGCCAACACCAAAGACATGCTTAAGCTCATGGTCGACACCTGGGAGCCCATCTTGGGCAGGTACCGCGCTCGCGCGGGCCATGACGCCGAAGCTATGCCGACGTGGGCGGACTTCTACGACGAATACCGCCAAGAGCTGCCTACGCCATCACCAGCAGCCCCCTTCCACCTCACCGACGACCAACTCATCCACTTCATTCGCACCCGTTCACCGCGCCGCGCGGGGGGACTCGACGGCTGGACAACTAAGGAGGCTAAGGAGTTACCCGACGACATCCTTCGCCTCTTCGCCAGCGTCTTACGTGCTATGCAACGCACTGGCACCATCCCCGAGCCCCTCCTGCACGTGCCAAACCCGTGCCTCCGAAAAGGCCGAGGGGAACTCCCGACGGACCAACGACTTCTCTCGGTTCTTTCCGTGTGGATGTATGCGTGGGAAGCGCCGGCCTACCGTAGCCTCACGACCTGGCGGCAAGGATGGACCCATGCCACGAGCTTCGGCGCTGTTCCCAAAGCCACCATTGGGGATGTCAGCACCTCTCTCGCCCTGCGCATCGAACACGCCAGGACTTTACTCCTCCCCTTAGCTGGAGCTGCCCTTGACCGACAGAAGTGCTTCGACTACCTCATCACGGACATCTGTCTAAACCTTGCGCTGCACGCGGGGTGTCCACAAGACATCGTTACTGTCCGCCGAAATTTCTACAGACACCACAAACGCTACATCCGCATGAACGGAGCGTACTCCAGGGACCTGGCCAGGACAAACGGTCACCTCCAGGGCAGCTCGTGGTCCCTGGATGACATCAAGCTGCTCATGTGCGTGTGGACAAAGAGGCAGCACCGATACGTTCCTCGATCACTCAGCACTACCTTCGTTGACGACAGCAACTCCACTACCCACACCGCTTCTGAGCTGCAGAAATCTCTCGACGAAACCGCCAAGTTTGATCGATTCTCAGGTCAACGCATTCACCCTGGTAAAGTGGCAGGGTGGGCGCTCACCGACGAGCTTCACGCCGCCGTTACCCAGCTCACACTGGCGGATCGCCCCCTACGTGTGGTCGATTCCTTCAAGCTCGTCGGGAGTTACATCAACGCAGAGGCAGCGCCGGCTCCAGCCGCGCTTAACCTCACGGCCACCGCAGACGCCCGTGTACGGAGGGCGACTATCCGCCTGCCGCGCATTGGCAAGCTCCCGTCGCCGATGCTTATCAAGGCGCGGCACGCCCGATCCCTGGCTGCCAGCGTCTGCACCACGGGCACCGACATTCAAGCACCATCAGGCCCAGCCAAGACTGCCTACAACCACGCCCTCAAGGCGGCTATCCGCCCCAAGGGGAACAAGTGGGTCGAGTTCTGGACTCTCATGGCCGTGTGCGTGCCGGGACACGCCCTTGAGATCGACGCCATCACGCAGCGTGAAGCATTCCTGTGCCTGCGGCGACAGGTTAACCGCGACGTTACACTCTGCGGGCTCGCCAGAGACCTCCAACACCACGTCCAGACCCTGTTTGGTGGAGGACCCGTCGGGCGACTCGTCCAGTCGCTACAGCAGCTCCGATGGACCTGGCCCACATTTGGCATCATGTACGACGACTGGGGCTGCCCGATCAGCTGGCTGAATTTACCCCAAAACGCTTTCCTGCACATGCTGCGGGCCTCACAACGCAGGGCATTTCTGCGGAGGATCAAGCCACGGCGACACGACCTTGGCTACCTCGCCTCTGTCAGACAGGGCCTTGACCTCTTCGCCAGCACGTGGCTCGCGCGAACTAAAGGAGCAGCCAAATGCACTGCCTGGCAGCTGGCGCTCCTCCTGAACTACCTGTCGGGCGGGGACCACACCCAACAGCGACGATCCCGATCAAACACGTCGGCAGACCCCAGCCCCATGTGCCGCTACTGTGACGAGGAAGAGGAAACTCAGGAGCACACTGTCCGCGACTGTAAGTGCTGGGCCCGAGAAAGACTCCCTCTCACCACCCTCATCAGTGACGACCAGTGGGCCCGTCTTCCGCCGCACACAAGACACTGCGGGCTCTTCGACGAAGACCCAGCCCTCCTCGACCTGCAGGCCGACCTCGCGAGGGACCCGCTGCCACAGCCCATTCCGCGGCCCTCCCCTGAGGGTGATCCTGCGGCTTCAGCCCAGGACACCTACACCACCTACCTTGACTACGACACTGGTTGGACATGGGTCTATGCTGCCACGGACGGTGCGTGCACCAACCAAGCCATCCCATTGCTAGCACGAGCGGGCTACGGCGTCTACTACGGCATCGACCACCGCATGAACTACAGTGCACGCGTTCACGGCCTAACGCAGAACGCCCAGGTTGCGGAGACCCTCGCCATTGTCCACCTTACGGCATGTGCCGAACGGCCCGTGCACGTTTTCGTGGACAACCAGGCGGTGGTCGATGGGTTCCAAAGCATCATCGACGGACATCCAGCGCCGCAGGGCACGCACGCGGAGCTCTGGGAAAAGATCCACCGATGTGTTATGGCCAAGCCCAACATGTTTCGCGTCGAAAAAATCGCCAGCCACCTGGGAGACCTGGGCATCGACCTTGGGCTCATCGGGCCCATCGCGGAGGAGTTCAACCGTCAGGCCGACGCCCTTGCCACAGCGGCGGCACGCACGCACAACCTCCCCGACGACATTGTTGAAGCTGCCAAAACACGACATCGCCAAGCGACCGTGCTTCATGGGGTCGCTGTCGCTATCTACGAGCGCAGACACCGTACTCTGCCGCTCCCACACCGCAGGGCTGGGTTTACAGCAGCGGAACTCAGCAAAATGGAACCGAACCCCCTGCTGTCGGACCAGGCACCACCCGCGGCTGGACCATACATCCCGCAGAACCCGGATGAGCTCTGGGCCGAGGCCCAACGGGCGATGCACGACGAACAGGAGGACGACCCGTTCGGCTTCGGCGGGGGATTAGACTTCCTGGACGACGGGCCAGCCAGCGCCAACCCTGCCCCGTCGGGCAGCCTCTCGACGCCCACCTCGACTCCGCCACCGAGAGCGACATCGCACCCACATGATGACGTCGCTCACCGTCAAGACGCCGACGAGGACCTTCACGATCCCCTCGGATTGAGTGGCAGCATAGACGACGCCCCGCCGACACCTTACGCTGCCGACGATGCCGCGTCATCGAGACGCCACCCGACCACGCGGCCGACCTCCGAGTCCTCGCACGGCATCATGATTGGCCCCCCCGTGCCACCCACCCCGTCCCCCCACCAGCGCCAGCCCGCGGGGGCGGCTCCAGCCCCCCCGCAGGGCACTGAGCCAGTCAGGCCGTCGCACCCCGTCCACGCTTCTATTATTGCTGGGTGCGAGGCTGCGGCTCCTCCGTCCTCACGGGGCGTGGCCCTAGCGGCTTCAGCCCTGGGACCGCGCGTTGCCCTCCAGTCGCCTCGCAAGGGCGACGGCCGCCAGCACACGGATCGCCGCACCGCGCTGGTCCACCACCTGGCCAGGCGCACCGATGACCTCGTCCCCGCCACGAGGCCCGCGGCCGCGGGCACAGAGCAGCCGCCCCTCACCGACCGCGAAGCCGAGCTGTCCCAGTCTATGGCCGCTCTTCAGCAGAGGTGTGCTGCTCTCGCCGCCGACCTTGCCGCTGCTCAAGCCCGTCAAGGCCCTCTGCTCCAGCGCCTCCACCGCGCCGGTCGTGCCTTCGCCGAGCTGCTTACACCCTCGCCCGATGGTGCTGCGCCGCCACTCACCCTCCATGCTATGCTGTCATCGCTCCGCGGCGCTCCGCCTGGAGCCCCGCGCTAATCTCCGCCATTCTGCCTGCCCGTGTGCACGCGTGGCCCCGCGTCCACGGTGTCAGGGCGTGGGGGCGGGGGGTGCCCCGTCCCTGCGCGCCGCGCTGCGGCCAAGCGCCCAACTGGCGGTCTGCCAAGCCGCCTAGCCACGTGTCAGCACGTCGCCTTTCTTGTTGGGGCCTTCTTCGTCACGCGGTCTGACACGTGAGATCTTCACTGTCTGTCCGCCGTCTGTAGCGTCAGTCGCATTGCGCCGGGGGAGGGGGTTGTTGCCCGCCCTCGTATCTCAAGGCTGCACCGCCGCAAATAGTGTTTGGCGGGTTGTCGCACCGCAGTGCGCCTCGCGGACGGACCCTGGTCCGCCTACTTGTCCGGTCTCTCTCTCTCTCTCTCTCTCTCTCTCTCTCTCTCTCTCTCTCTCTCTCTCTCTCTCCCCCTCCTCCTCCTCCTCCTCCTCTTCCTTTTCTTTATATTTTGTTTGAATAGCTTCTCCCTGTCGCACCCGAAGCAAGTTTTTAGGGCGGGCTGTGCGTTTCGCCTGAGACTTCCTCACCATTTTGACCCTGAAGCTTTAAAGTTGGCAACAGTTTCACAGATGGAGGGCGGGCCGTTCTCAAAATGTGGCTCTCGCCTTAGCGCCGCGCACATTCGCTTGAAACATGTGCAAGAGTTTCACGGACTGAGGGCGGTTCCTTTTCAACATGCGGCTCTCGCCTTAGCGCCGCGCGCATTAGTTTGAAACATTTGCAAGAGTTTCACGGATTGAGGGCGGTTCCTCTTCAAAATGTGGCTCTCGCCGTAGCGCCGCGCACATTTGATTTTGACATTTGCAAGAGTTTCGTGGATTGAGGGCGGCTCTTTTTCAAAATGCGGTTCTCGCCACAGCGCCGCGCAAATTCGCTGTTAAATGTTGCAAGCGTTTCACGGATTCCCATGATCCGCGTATCAGAAATAGTATGGTTGGACGGATTCAGGAACATGAGGGTGCAACAGTTACGTTGATTCGTGGTGTTGAAGTCCCAGGGATGGCGTTTCGGCACGATTCAGGATCGTCAAGACGCAACAGTCAGGTTGATCCGTGGCGTGGGAATCCCAAGAACAATGTTCGGGCATGCTTCAGAATTTTCAAACGGTTGTGTTCCAACGAGGCAGCTCCTTCAATGGAAATGAACCGCCTATGAAGAGGGAGTTCGGAGGGAGGGATTATTCCGACATCTTTATGACTCTTGGGTTTACACTGGTCCTCCTCCTCCTCTCGCCTACTTCCCGCTTCCCTGCGAATGAATTACGACGTTGTTTGATGTTTGTTTGGCTGGATCGCTTGAGGAGGAGGACCTATGGAAGGGGGGAGAGCGGCGACGGCGAGCGCGATTACATACCCAAACGGGACATTTTTTTACACACGCCGACAGTGTCGGCGGATCCGCAACTCATTTAACGTCCTGGAACCACTGTTCTCAAGCGTGGACCCCGCACAGAACGTAGGCTACTGCACCTTGGATGTGCAACATAGTTGCTGCAAAGGTATACGGTGTGCATGATGCAATGCGTGTGTTGCTGGCTACGTGATGCAAGCTATGTGACGCAAGCTATGTGATGTGGTTGATGTGTTGCGCGCCAGGTGGTGCAAGCTAGAGACGGGGAAAGCTGCGCGGTGCAGTGCGAGCAGCGTGGTGCAGGGTGTGATTGGTGCGAGTCACCCCCCCCGGGGGGCTCCCGCCGACCCTCCCGACGGGCCGCCCGCCCACCGACGGCGGGGCGGCGAAGCTTCGGCACGCCCAGCCGGCACGCGGGGAGGCCACGGGCGGCAGCGCGGCGAGACCTCGGCACGCCTGCGCGGCCACGGGCGGCAACGCGGCAAGGCCTGCCCGCGGGGCGACCACGGGCGGCGGAGCTTCGGCGCGCCCCCACGGGGGGCGCCCCCAGGGACGGCCGCGGGCGGCCGCGCGGGCGGAGCCTCGGCGCACCCGTGCAGTGCACGGCGTGCCCGCGGGGCGCCCGCGGGTCCGGCAGCGGTGGCGGAAGTGCGTCACCACGGGCGGTCGCGGGCGGCAACACTGTGGAACCTCGGTGCTCATCCTATGGTGCTCCAGCCTACGTTTTAGCCGCGATCACCAAGACGAATTTCGAGCAGCAAAAGGGTACCGAAACTTGGGTTTTTTTGGTGTCTGGCCCTGGGAGGCGACACTGTTTCGACACTTCTCTGGGTGCTCGAAATTATTTCTGGGATGTGGCCCTTGAGTACGATGGGAGCAACATAGTGGCCATCCAGGACACGCGACGAGACAGCCACGAACGCGTACGGGCAGCAGCGTGATGACATTGCGGCACACCCTCGGGGCGGCCGTGGGCGGCAACGTGGCGTAATCTTGGCACACTCACCCAATTACTTCACAACTAAATCAGAACCGATAGGTGCAATCACATATTGTAGAATCATCTCCGACAATTATAAGGATGGAGGGCCAATGCTTCAATGGGGCTCTCGCCTCAGCCCCGAGCGCATTCGTTGCAGAAGCTTTCAACTGTTACAAGGATGCAGGACCAGTCGTTGTCGACATGTTTTTCTCGCCTTAGCGCCGCGCGTATTCGTTGTAACACATTCTAGCAAGTACAAGGATGTAAGTCGGCTCGTTTTCAAAGTGTGGTTTTCTCTTGAGACCTACGCCTTTTCTACGACCCGAAGTTCCAATGCGTGAAACTGTTACACGGATGGAGGACGTTTGTTTTGAAAATGGGTGTTTCACGAGATTTCCGCACACCGCACGACCAGAATATCGAAGTTGGGAAGAATACGCAGATGGAAGACAAGTCCTCGTCAGTTCAAGCCGGGCACATCGTTGGGCAGGCTCTTGGATGTTCTCATCATCTTGTTTTGGGTTTCTTTCTTCTTGGAACGATGGAAGGTCGATCTTTTATACAACGGAGTCTCGCCCGAGTGGCAGGCCCACCTGGCACTCGTCATTGGAGGGGGGTCTTCCCGCAGTGGACAGTACTAGTCGTGGTGACTTCACGTGTGGGGAGGGACTTGGGACGCGAAGGTGCATTGCACCCCTGGCATCCGACCCGACGTGTTGGGGCTGTTAGAATTAGAGCACGTTAGCCATCGTGGGCCCCAAACAGCGCGTTTCTAGCAATATATGTGGTTCTATAGATGTGGAGCACTCTATGTTGTGCAGTCTAGGTGGAGCACTCTATGTTGTGCAATCGATGTTGTGCAACGTGCGATTTTCAAAATACGTTGTGCAATCTATGTGGTGCAATCTATGTGATACAATCGATATGGAGCAATCTATGTGGTGCAAGATTCCTCTTCCTATATTTTCATAAGCCCGGGCGGGGGGAAAACTCCCCCCCCCAAAACCGAACTCCCGGGATCTGGGGCTTTGGGACCCTCCAGACGGGCCTCGAAGCGGCCCCCCGGGCCTCGCAGGGCGTTTTGCCAAGCCTTCCCAGCACACCTAGGGCGATCAGGGGGGTCATCGGAGACGTCTCAGAGACCCCCAAGACAGCACAAGAGCGCTCCAAGAGTGACCGACGTGACCTCGCCGCCTGGGAGGCTCCCAAGTCGCCCCACAACCATCCGAAAGGGCTTCCAGGCAGTCCAAGAGAGCTCCAAAACGGCACAACAGGGGTCAAAGATGGCCCTCAGAGAGCCCCATGGCGGCCCAAGATGGTCCCAAGACACCCTCTGAAGCATTCCAAATCGTGACCCGGTCGTTCAGGGAGACCTTGGTTGGAGGCAGGGTGGCCTTAGGAAGCCCCCAGAGGCCCCCAGAATACACCCAGAAGGCCTTAAGAAAACCTGAAGCAACTTTTGTGAGGCCCCCAGAGGCTCTCCCAGGAGGAGCCTCCGCAAACAAGAGCTGAGGAGGATGGGGAGAATGCGCAGGGTATGGCGAAAATGAGGAAAAAGAAGCATGGAGGAAGGATAACGAATAACATTATCATAGCGGTGATGCCGTAAAAGGCAACAAGGAGCTATCGCTAAATTATCGGCTTGACCTTCCTGATATTTTTCCTGCATACCAAACTTCAAGGACCAAGGTGCATGGCGCGAAGCGCCGCTGTAATCTTGTGTATATATATATATATATATATATATATATGTTGCAATATATGTAATGCAGTGTATGTGGTGCTGTATATGTTGAAGGTAGGTGTTGCGCAATATATGTGACCAAGTATATGTTGTACAATATACGTAGTACAATATGTGGTGTGCAGTTCTAACGTGATGTAATAGATGTTGTGCAATACATGTTGTGCACTATATGTTGAGCAATGTATGCAGTGCAATCTATCTGGTGCAAACTATATTGCGCAATGTATGTGGTGCAGTCTACGTGGTGCAACTGACTACCCTGCACCGCGCTTGACCACCTCCACTGCTCGCGTAAACATCCCACCCACCCATCCGCAACTTGGCTTGCAAAATCTCTTAAGACCGTGACGGTAGGTACCAAATGGCACTTGGCAACGACAGCGACGCCGACGACGACAGCGACAACGACGACGACGACGCCGCCGATTACGACTACGACGACACCGACGACGTCTCCAACGACTTCGACGACGCCGACAACGACGACGACGACGACACCGACGACGACGACGACGCCGACGACGACGACGATGACAACGACGACGACGACAATGACGACGCCGACGACGACGACACCGACGACGACGACGACGTCAACAACGCCGACGACGACGACGACGAGGACGACGACGACGGCGGCGACGACGACGACGCCGACGTCGACGTCGACGAAGACGACGACGACGACGCCGACGCCAACGACGACGACGAAGACGACGACGACGTCGCCAACGAAGACGACGACGAGGGAGGAGGGAGGACGACGACGGCGACAACGACGGCAACGACGACAACGACGAGGGAGGAGGGAGGACGGCGACGACGCGAACGACGAAGAAGGAGGAAGGACGGCGACGCCGACGACGACAACGACGAGGGAGGAGGGAAGACGACGACGGCGACAACGACGACGACGACGACGACGGCGACGAAATAGGAGGGACGACGACGAGACGCCGACGACGGACGACGACGACGACGACGAAGAAGGAGGAGGAGGAAGGACGACCACGGCGACAACGACGACGGAAACGACCACGACGCCAACGAGGACGACGACGCCGAACACGAGTAGAGACAGAGGACGACGTAGGCGACGACGACGACGACGACGCGGGAGAAGGGAGGACGGCGACGACGACGACGACGACGACGACGCCGCAAGAGCGTGCGCTCACTCTTTTGTTGAAACTCTGTGTTGCGAAACCTTGTGTTTTTGTAGGTTTTTTGGACGCGCGATTTTGAAACCCTTCCGAAACCGATGGGTTTTGCATGTTTTCGGCGTACGCCCGCGACGACGCGCACATCTGCACTTCGTCTCATTTGTTGCAAAGGATTCTCGCGACGGCACGCGCAAGGGCGTTCGACAGATTTCGACATGCGCGCGATCGAAGCCCGCTTGGTAGCATTATGTGAAAGTCTTGGAAACCCGTGGTCTCCTTAAGATTTCGCAAGAGCTCGCGCGGAAGCTGCTTTAGCAAATCAGTGTTGCGAAACCATGTGTTTTTGTATGTCTTTTGGAAACTCGATTGCGACATCCTTCCGACACCGAAGGTTTTTGAAGGATGTCGGCATGCGCGCGCGACGACGCGCGCGTGTGCACTTCGTCCCGTTGTTTGCAAGGGATTCGCGAACAAGTGCTATGTGAGAACAAGAAATGTCACCGCATAGTGTTTTTCTTCTCACAAAGGGGACCTCAGAAGGGGGCCGATCCCAGCCCCTCCGGGATTGTGTGAATTCATATTTAGGATGGACATGTGATCAGAACCATATAAGATTTACATACTCGGTAGGGGGGCGGATAACGCCGGGGGGGAAGGGTAGAGTCTATTTTTTAGAAAGGAGAATCTATGAGGTGAAATCCACTTCGACTGTCTTGAAGCTGTCCTCTCCACTGCTCGTGCAAACATCCCACCCTCCCACCCGCAACTTGGTCGCAAGACATCTTCAGACAAGACCGTGACGGTAGGTACTGCGTGGCACTTGGCCACGACACCGATGCCGACGACGACAGCGACATCGACGACGACGGCGCCGCCGACAGCGACTGCGACGACACCGACGACGTCTCCAATGTTTTCGACGACGACAACGACGACGACGACACCGACGACGACGACAACGACGCCGACGACGACGACGAAGACGACGACGACGTCGCCAACGGAGACGACGACGAGGGAGGAGAAAAAACGACGACGGCGACAACGACGACAACGACGATGGAGGAGGGAAGACGGCGACGACGCCAACGACGAAGAAGGAGGAAGGACGGCGACGCCGACGACGACAACGACGAGGGAGGAGGGAAGACGACGACGATGACAACGACGACGAAGACGACGACGACGGCGACGAAATAGGAGGGACGACGACGAGACGCCGACGACGGACGACGACGACGAGGGAGGAGGATAACGACGAGGGAGGAGTGAAGACCACGACGACGACGACGACGACGACGACGGCGACGAAATAGGAGGGACAACGACGAGACGCCGACGAAGACAACGAGGGAGGAAGGACGACCACGGCGACAACGACGACGGAAACGACGACGACGCCAAAGACGACGAGGAAAGACAGAAGACGACGACGACGGCGACGACGACGACGACGACGAGGGAGGAGGGAGGGCGACGACGGGAGGACGACGACGACGACGCAAGAGCGCGCGCGCGCACGCTTTTGTTGAAAATCCGTGTTGCGAAACCTTGTGTTTTGGTAAGTTTTTTGGACGCACGATTTTGAAATCCTTCCGAAACCGAAGGTTTTTGAAGGATTTCGGCATACGCCCGCGACGACGCGCGCGTCTGCACTTCGTCCCATTTTTTTGCAGAGGATTCTCGCGACGGCACACGCGCAAGAGCTTCGACAGATTTCGACATGCGCGCGCGCGAAGCCCGTTTGTTAGCATTTTGTGAAAATCTTGGAAAACCTATGGTTTTCTTAAGATTTCGCAAGAGCTCGCGCGTAAGTTTTTTTTTTGAATCAGTGTTGCGAAACCATGTGTTTTTATATGTTTTTTGGAAATTCAATTTTGAAATCTCTCCGGAACCGAAGGTTTTTGAAGGATTTCGGCATGCGCGCGCCACGACGCGCGCGTGTGCACTTCGTCCCATTTTTTGCAAGGGATTCGTGAAAAAGTGATATGTTAGAACAAAACATGTCACCGCATAGTGTTTTTTACAAGGGAACCGCAGGGGGGGGATACCGGCTTGGCTGGGATGGTATGAATTCATATTTAGGATGGACATGTGGTCAGAATCATATGTAATTTGCAGCACGCGCGGGGGACCCGATAAGTCCGGGGGGGGGGTAGAATCTATTAGTCTTTAGAAAGGAGAATTAATCTTTGACCGTCTTGAAGCTGTCCTCTCCACTGCTCGTGCAAACATCCCACCCTCCCACCCGCAACTTGGTCGCAAGACATCTTCAGACAAGACCGTGACGGTAGGTACTGCATGGCACTTGGCCACGACACCGATGCCGACGACGACAGCGACATCGACGACGACGGCGCCGCCGACAGCGACTGCGACGACACCGACGACGTCTCCAATGTTTTCGACGACGACAACGACGACGACGACACCGACGACGACGACAACGACTCCGACGACGACGACGAAGACGACGACGACGTCGCCAACGGAGACGACGACGAGGGAGGAGAAAAATCGACGACGAATGGCGACAACGACGATGGAGGAGGGAAGACGGCGACGACGCCAACGACGAAGAAGGAGGAAGGACGGCGACGCCGACGACGACAACGACGAGGGAGGAGGGAAGACGACGACGATGACAACGACGACGAAGACGACGACGACGGCGACGAAATAGGAGGGACGACGACGAGACGCCGACGACGGACGACGACGACGAGGGAGGAGGATAACGACGAGGGAGGAGTGAAGACGACGACGACGACGACGACGACGACGGCGACGAAATAGGAGGGACAACGACGAGACGCCGACGAAGACAACGAGGGAGGAAGGACGACCACGGCGACAACGACGACGGAAACGACGACGACGCCAAGACGACGACAACGACGACGAGGAAGGACAGAAGACGACGACGGCGACGACGACGACGACGACGACGAGGGAGGAGGGAGGATGACGACGACGACGACGCAAGAGCGCGCGCGCACAATTTTGTTGAAAACCCGTGTTGCGAAACCTTGTGTTTTTGTAAGTTTTTTGGACGCACGATTTTGAAATCCTTCCGAAACCAAAAGGTTTTTGAAGGATTTCGGCATACGCCCGCGACGACGCGCGCGTCTGCACTTCGTCCCATTTTTTGCAGGGGATTCTCGCGACGGCACACGCGCAAGGGCGTTCGACAGATTTCGACATGCGCGCGCGCGAAGCCCGTTTGGTAGCATTTTGTGAAAATCTTGGAAAACCTATGGTTTTCTTAAGATTTCGCAAGAGCTCGCGCGCAAGTTTTTTTTAGCAGATCAGTGTTGCGAAACCATGTGGTTTTGTATGTGTTTTGGAAATTCAATTTTGAAATCTCTCCGGAACCGAATGTTTTTGAAGGATTTCGGCATGCGCGCGCCACGACGCGCGCGTGTGCACTTCGTCTTTTTTTTTGCAAGGGATTCGTGAAAAAGTGCGATGTTAGAACAAACATGTCACCGCATAGTGTTTTTTACAAGGGAACCGCAGGGGGGGGATACCGGCTTGGCTGGGATGGTATGAATTCATATTTAGGATGGACATGTGGTCATAATCATATGTGATTTACAGCACGCGCGGGGGACCCGATAAGTCCGGGGGAAGGGTAGAGTCTATTATTTTTTAAGAAAGGAGAATTGACCACTCCACTGCTCGCGCAAACATCCCACCCACCCACCCGCAACTTGGTTCGCAAAATCTCTTAAGACCGTGACGGTGGGTACCAAATGGCACTTGCCAACGACAGCGACGCCGACGACGACAGCGACAACGACGACGACGACGACGCCGCCGACAACGACTACGACGACACCGACGACGTCTCCAACGACTTCGACGACGCCGACAAAGACGACGACGACGACACCGACGACGACGACGCCGACGCCGACGACGACGACGACGATGACAACGACGACGACGATGACGACGCCGACGACGACGACAACGACGACGCCGACGACGACGACGACGTCAGCGACGCCGACGTTGACGACGACGACGACGACGACGACGACGGCGGCGACGACGACGACGACGACAACGACGACGAAGACGACGACGACGCCGACGCCGACGACGACGAAGACGACGACGACGTCGCCAACGAAGACGACGACGAGGGAGGAGGGAGGACGACGACGGCGACAACGGCGACAACGACGACAACGACGAGGGAGGAGGGAGGACGGCGACGACGCGAACGACGAAGAAGGAGGAAGGACGGCGACGCCGACGACGGCAACGACGAGGGAGGAGGGAAGACGACGACGACGACAACGACGACGACGACGACGACGACAACGGCGACGAAATAGGCGGGACGACGACGAGACGCCGACGACGGACGACGACGACGACGAGGGAGGAGGAGGGACCACGACCACGGCGACAACGACGACGGAAACGACCACGATGCCAAAGAGGACGACGACGAAAAACACGAGGAAAGACAGAGGACGACGTAGGCGACGACGACGACGACAACGACGCGGGAGGAGGGAGGACGGCGACGACGACGACGACGACGACGACGACGCCGCAAGAGCGCGCGCGCACGCTTTTGTTGAAAATCCGTGTTGCGAGACCTTGGGTTTTTGTAGGTTCTTTGGACGCGCGATTTTGAAATCCTTCCGAAACCGATGGGTTTTGAAGGTTTTCGGCGTACGCGCGCGGCCACGCGCGCGTCTGCACTTCGTCCCATTCTTTGCAGAGGATTCTCGCGACGGCACACGCGCAAGGGCGTTCGACAAATTTCGACACGCGCGCGCGCGAAGCCCGTTTGGTAGCATTTTGTGAAAATTTGAAAAACCTATGGTTTTCTTAAGATGTCGCAAGAGCTCGCGCGGAAGCTTTTTTAGCAAATCAGTGTTGCGAAACCATGCGTTTTTGTATGTGTTTTGGAAACTCGATTGCGAAATCCCTCCGGCACTGAAGGTTTTTGAAGGATTTCGGCATGCGCGCGCGACGACGCGCGCGTGTGCACTTCGCCTCATGTTTTGCAAGGGATTCGCGAAAAAAATGCTATGGCATATCAAAAAAATGTCACCGCATAGTGTTTGGTACAAGGGAACCTCAGGGGGGGGGGAAACCGGCCTATCTGGGATGGTACGATTTCATAATTTAGGATGGACGAGTGTGCAGAATATATATATATATATATATATATATATATATTATATATATATAATATACATATACATATATAATATATATATACCCCACCCAACTTGGTTAGCAAAACCTCTTAAGACCGACTACGACGGCACCGACGACAACGACTACGACGACACCGACGACGTATCCGACGACTTCGACGACGACAACGACGCCGACGACGACGAAGGCGACGACGACGACGACGCCAACGAAGACGACGACGAGGGAGGAGGACGACGGCGACAACGGCGACAACGACGACAACGACGACAACGACGAGGGAGGAGGGAGAACGGCGACGACGCGAACGACGAAGAAGGAGGAAGGACGGCGACGCCGAAGACGACAACGACGAGGTAGGAGGGAAGACGACGGCGACAACGACGACGACGACGACGACGACGACGGCGACGAAATAGGAGGGACGACGACGAGACGCCGACGACGGACGACGACGACGACGAGGGAGGAGGAGGAAGGACGACCACGGCGACAACGACGACGGAAACGACCACGACGCCAAAGAGGACGACGACGACGAACATGAGGAAACACACAGGACGACGTAGGCGACGACGACGACGACGCGGGAGGAGGGAGGACGGCGACGACGACGACGACGACGACGCCGCAAGAGCGCGCGCGCACGCTTTTGTTGAAAATCCGTGTTGCGGAACCTCGGGTTTTTCTAGGTTTTTTGGACGCGCGAATTTGAAACCCTTCCGAAACCGATGAGTTTTGCAGGTTTTCGGCGTACGCCCGCGACGACGCGCGCGTCTGCACTTCGTCCCATTTTTTTGCAAAGGATTCTCGCGACGGCAGACGCGCAATTGCGTTCGACAGATTTCGACGTGCGCGCGCGCGAAACCGGCTTGGTAGCATTATGTGAAAATTCTGAAAAATGAAAGGTTTTCTTAATATTTCGCAAAAGCTCGCGCGTAAGCCTTTTTAGCAAATCAGTGTTGCGAAACCATGTGTTTTTTGTATGTTTTTTTTTTTTTGGAAACTCGATTGCGACATCCTTCCGACACCGAAGGTTTTTGAAGGATGTCGGCATGCGCGCGCGACGACGCGCGCGTGTGCACTTGGTCCCGTTGTTTGCAAGGAATTGGGGAAACAGCGCTATGTTAGAACAAAAAATGTCACCGCATAGTGTTTTTTTTTTGCAAAAAGGGAACCTCAAGGGGGCCGATCCCAGCCCCTCTGGGATTGTGTGAATTCATATTTAGGATGGACATGTGATCAGAATCATATAAGATTTACATACTCGGTAGGGGGGCGGATAACGCCGGGGGGGAAGGGTAGAGTCTATTTTTTTAGAAAGGAGAATCTATGAGGTGAAATCCACTCTGCGGAACTTGAAGTCGTCCTCTCCACTGCTCGCGCAAACATCCCACGTTTGCAAAACCTGTTAAGACCGACTACGACGACACCGACGACAACGACTAGGACGACACCGACGACGTCTCCGACGACTTCGACGACGACAACGACGCCGACGACGACGAAGACGACGACGACGACGCTAACGAAGGCGACGACGAGGAAGGAGGAAGGACGACGACGGCGACAACGACGACAACGACGAAGGAGGAGGGAGGACGGTGACGACGCGAACGACGACGAAGGAGGAAGGACGGCGACGCCGACGACGACAACGACGAGGGAGGAGGGAAGACGACGACGACAACGACGACGACGACGGCGACGACATAGGAGGGACG
>CAUYUJ010009236.1:481804-491201 GCA_963575745.1 Prorocentrum cordatum
CACTGCTCGCGCAAGCATCCCACCCACCCACCCACAACTTGGTTAGCAAAACCTCTTAAGACCGACTACGACGACACCGACGACAACGACTACGACGACACCGACGACGTCTCCGACGACTTCGACGACGACAACGACGCGACGACGACGAAACGACGACGACGACGACGACGCCAAGGAAAACGACGACGAGGGAGGAGGAGGACGACGACGGCGACAACGACGACAACGACGACAACGACGAGGGAGGAGGGAGAACGGCGACGACGCGAACGAGAAGAAGGAGGAAGGACGGCGGACGCCGAAGACGACAACGAGAAGAGAACGACGACAGGAAGGGAAGACACGGCGACAACGACGACGACGACGACGACGGCGACGAAATAGGAGGGACGACGACGACGAGACGCCGACGACGGACGACGACGACACAACACGAGGGAGGAGGAGGAAGGACGACCACGGCGACAACGACGACGGAAACGACCACGACGCCAAAGAGGACGACGACGACGAACACGAGGAAAGACACAGGACGACGTAGGCGACGACGACGACGACGCGGGAGGACGGGAGGACGGCGACGACGACGACGACGACGCCGCAAGAGCGCGCGCGCACGCTTTTGTTGAAAATCCGTGTTGCGAAACCTTGGGTTGTTTTAGGTTTTTTGGACGCGCGATTTTGAAACCCTTCCGAAGCCGATGGATTTTGCAGGTTTTCGGCGTACGCCCGCGACGACGCGCGCGTCTGCACTTCGTCTCATTTTTTGCAAAGGATTCTCGCGACGGCAGACGCGCAAGGGCGTTCGACAGATTTCGACATGCGCGCGCGCGAAACCCGCTTGGTAGCATTACGTGAAAATTCTGAAACATGAAAGGTTGTCTTAAGATTTCGCAAGAGCTCGCGCGGAAGCTTTTTTAGCAAACCAGTGTTGCGAAACCATGTGTTTTGTATGTTTTTGGAAACTCGATTGCGAAATCTTTCCGGCACCGAAGGTTTTTGAAGGATTTCGGCATGCGCGCGCGACGACGCGCGCGTGCGCACTTCGTCCCGTTTGTTTGTAAGGGAATCAAGAAAAAGTGCTATATTAGAACAAGGAATGTCACCGCATAGTGTTTTTTACAAGGGAACCTCCGGGGGGGATACCGGCCGCCTTGGGATAGTGGAAATTCATATTTCGGATGGACATGTGGTCAGAATCATATATGATATACATACCCAAAAGGGGTACCGATAACACCGGGGGGGTAGATCCCATTCTGCTTGTAGGCAGGAGAATCTATATGGTGCGCTAAGTGCGCTATATATAATGTGTATAGATATACATATATGTATATATATATATATATGTATATATATAATGTATATATATATATATACATATATATATATATATATATATATGCACATGTTGTGCAGTACATGTGGCGTGCAATCTATGTGGGCGGCGATGGGGCGGCGACGGCGGGAACATATCCGCTAGAGCGGCACACCGGCCCAGACGACGGGCGGCGACGAGGCGGCGACGGGGCGGCGACGGCGGCAACGTAGCCACCAGAGCGGCACACCAGCCAAGTTCCTTAGAACATCAGTATGAGAATGCAAGCACTGTTTGGGGAATGGAGCTCCCGACCCACCTTGCACACCTTGCATTCCCTGACCGCCAGAAGTGTGCTGGTGCCTCGTGCCTTCGACGGGTGACGACTGCACACCGCTGCTGCCGGGCCCAGAGTGCGCCGGTGCTCCCATGGGTATCCCGCCTCGCGTTCTGGAGTGGGGATCGCGTTTCCTGGTCCCTCCTCTTCCTCCTCCTCCTCCTCCTCCTCCTCCTCCTCCTCCTCCTCCTCCTCCTCCTCCTCCTCCTCCTCCTCTCCCCTTCCCCTCACCCCCCCCGTGCGCGCGACAAGAGGCCATAACCACGGGCCCCGCCACGGTGCCCATCGTGCTCTCCCTCGGCATTGGCGCCGCGCAGGCCACCTCTCTTCGTCGCTTCTCGCCCCTGCTGGCGGGCCCTTGTCTCCTCGCCTCGCGGCCTCCCCCCTGGCCTCGTGCCGCACTTGGCGCCCTGCCCGCCCCGCCTGGTGGAGGGGAGAGGGGCCGAGGCTGAAGGGGGGCGGAGGAGGGGAGGAGATTGGGAGAGGCAGGAAGGAAAAGGGTGAGGTAGAGGGGAGGGATGGGGGGGGATGGGGAGGGGAAGGGGGAGGGGGAGGATGGAGGGGAGGGAGGCTGGACGATGAGGGGAGGATGCTGGATTGAAGAAGGGGGCAGGAGGAGGAGGAGGAGGAGGGGGAAGAGGAGGAGGAGGAGGAGGAGGAGGAGGAGGAGGAGGAGGAGGAGGAGGAGGGGGAGGGAGAGGGGGAGGGGACGCAGGAGAAGAAAAAAAAGAAGAGGAGGAGGAGAAGCAGAAGGAACAGGAGAAGGAGGAGGAATCCCGTCCTCCTGGATCACCTGCTCGCTGCCCCTTGTCTCCCCGCGGTACCCAAAGAACCTCCTCTACACTCCCCTCTTGTGGTGCGGTATTGGAGGGGCTCTACCAGGGAGGGAAGAAGGGGAGCTCACCGACGGCCGTCCTGGCAAGGGCCAGGGCGGCCGCGGCACCAGCTACCAAAAACCGTCAGCGGACCCTACAGTCTCCCTCCATCCTCCTGCATCTTCAGCAGCTGCTGTCCTCGACCGCCTGCTACATCGGAGCGCCTGCCGCAGCGAGAACAACTCCCAAGTTTCATCGCGCAGGCCACCGCCGCGGATTGCAGAAACCACCTCCGGGCGCGGTGGAGGCCCTCCAAGCAGCCACCCCTCCCGTGGTCTGGGTACCCTACTCTACTCCTGCCTCGGCGGGAGAGGGTACCAGTCATGGGGATGGTGGCTGCTTAGGGGGGCTTCCTATGCGCAGGAGGTGAGGCCCTTCTGCCATCCACCCTTGGCGAGCGCGGCCGGCGCCGCCCCCGCGCCGCCCACAGGGGAGGGCACGAAACTCTTTCGCGCTCGGTGGTAGCCCCCCGCGGCGGCCCAGAGGCCGAGTGGTTGGGAACCCTACGATTGCGCGCAGGCCAAGAATCCCGCAGTCGGCCTCTGGGACGCCCGTGGGGGAGTCCTGTGGGCAGAGGGAGAGGCCCTCCCCCTCCCGTGGTCTGGGTACCCTACTCTACTCCTGCCTCGGCGGGAGAGGGTACCAGTCATGGGGATGGTGGCTGCTTAGGGGGGCTTCCTATGCGCAGGAGGTGAGGCCCTTCTGCCATCCACCCTTGGCGAGCGCGGCCGGCGCCGCCCCCGCGCCGCCCACAGGGGAGGGCACGAAACTCTTTCGCGCTCGGTGGTAGCCCCCCGCGGCGGCCCAGAGGCCGAGTGGTTGGGAACCCTACGATTGCGCGCAGGCCAAGAATCCCGCAGTCGGCCTCTGGGACGCCCGTGGGGGAGTCCTGTGGGCAGAGGGAGAGGCCCTTGGGCCTTCCCTTCACGGCAAGCGGCGCCCAAAGAGGCCCCGCGGAATGGTCTCGCCACCGTGCGCCACTTTGAACTGCCGCGCCACTTGCAAAGCCTCCTCTTCACTGACGCGCCACTTCAATCGACGCTTTCTCAGCCTCTCCTGCCTCTCAGTCCATGACTTTTCGACCCTGTACCCCCTTGCCAAGACAGCAGCCTGCCGCAGCACCTCGCCACTTCCCCCCGAAGATGTAAGGCCAGCGCCTTCTAAGGAGCAGCCTCTTTCTAAGAAGCCTGCCCCCCCCCCCTGCCAACGTGCGCGCGCTGCCAAGTGTGGCCCCGAGAGCAGGGGGGCGTCTTGCCCGAGTCCGAAACAAAGAGGGGCATCGGCAGCGGTCGAGGCCGGGTCGGGGGAAGTTTGGTTGTCGCATTCTTTTCCCCAAGACAAAGGCAAAGAAGGCGCGCCCTGACCCAGGCGTCGAGGCAGCACCTCCCCGCCGCCCCGGGCGGCAGCGAGCTGGACGGTTTCGGCATCGTGACGCTGGCGCCGCGCCGCGGGATCGGGGGTTGGACGGTTGGACAGTGACGGGGCAAATAAGTGGAACCCCTTCGTCGTCGACCTCGCGCTGGCCCCCCCAAGTTCCAAAGTTGGCTTCGGCCTCCCAGAGGCCTGGAGGGTCCATTTCTACCTAACAGCGAAGACTGATAGGTTTCCAATAGGGTCAAAAGAGAGCAGCAGATGACTCCACAGGGGGGTTCGGGCGGCATCCGGGGAGCTGGGTCCGAACTCGTTTTTCGCAAACAGTCACACACTTCGTGCTCTTCGACCTCCCAGAACTCCATTCCCGGGCCACATTCTGAATGCCTGGAGCCAACTGTAGGCCACTTCGTGCTCTTCGACTTCACAGAACTCCATTCCCGGGCCACATTTTGAATGCCCAGAGCCAACTGTGGCCATTCGTTGCTCTGATGAAGCCAGAACTCCATTCCCGGTTTTGGAGCCCACAGTTGAATGCACGGAGCCAACTGTAGGCCTATCTTCGTGGTGCTCTTCGAGCTGCCAAAACTCCATTCCATTGCCCGGGCCACATTCTGATATGCCCGCGAGCCAAGACTGTATGGCTACTTCGTGGTCTTCGAGTTCCAAGAACTCATTACTGGGCCCACATTTCGAATGCCACGGAGCCAACTGTAGGGCCACTTCGTGTTCTTCGAGTTTTTTTCCCCAAAACTCCAATTCCCGCGGCATGATTTTGATTTATGCCCAGGAGCCTAACCTGTAGGCCACTCGTGCGTTTTCGAGCTTCCCAGAACTCCATTCCCTGGTGCCATGATTTTGAATGCCCGGAGCCAACTGTAGGCCACTTCGTGCTCTTCGAGTTCCCAGAATTCCATTCCCGGGCCTCATTTTGAATGCTGAGGCAAGCTGAGGCTGAGGCTGAGGCAGGCTGAGGCTGAGGCTGAGGCAGGCTGAGGCTGAGGCCGAGGCTGAATGCAGACTGAGGCTGAGGCTGAAGCAGGCTGAGGCTGAGGCTGAGGCTGAGGCAGGCTGATGCTGAGGCAGGCTGAGGCTGAGGCTCAGGCTGATGCAGGCTGAGGCTTAGGCAGGCTGAGGCTGAGGCCGAGGCTGAGGCTGAGGCTGAGGCCGAGGCTGAAGGCAGACTGAGGCCGAGGCTGAAGCAGGCTGAGGCTGAGGCTGAGGCAGGCTGAGGCTGAGGCTGAGGCAGGCTGATGCTGATGCAGGCTGAGGCTGAGGCTGAGGCTGATGCAGGCTGAGGCTGAGGCAGGCTGAGGCTGAGGCCGAGGCTGAAGGCAGACTGAGGCTGAGGCTGAAGCAGTCTGAGGCTGAGGCTGAGGCAGGCTGAGGCTGAGGCTGAGGCAGGCTGAGGCTGAGGCTGAGGCAGGCTGAGGCTGAGGCAGGCTGAGGCTGAGGCAGGTCCCTGAGGCTGCAAGCCTGCCGCTGAAGGCCAGACTGGGCTGAGGCTGAAGCAGCCTGAGGCAGAGGGGGCGTGCAGCCTGGGCTGAGGCTGAGTGCAGGACATGAGATGAGGCAGGCTGAGGCTGAGTGCTCGAGGCCTGATGCCAGCTGAGGCATGTATTTTCTTGGAAGGCTGCAAGGTGAGGCGAGGCTGAAGGCAGACTGAGGCTGAGGCTGAAGCAGGCTGAGGCTGAGGCTGAGGCAGGCTGAGGCTGAGGCTGAGGCTTGCTGATGCTGAGGCAGGCTGAGGCTGAGGCTGAGGCTGATGCAGGCTGAGGCTGAGGCAGGCTGAGGCTGAGGCCGAGGCTGAAGGCAGACTGAGGCTGAGGCTGAAGCAGGCTGGGGCTGAGGCTGAGGCAGGCTGAGGCTGAGGCTGAGGCAGGCTGAGGATGAGGCTGTGACTGCGACTGCCGTTGCCACTGCGACTTTCATCGCGAATGCGACTGCGACTGCGAGAACAGCAGAATTCTACAACTGGATTCTCATGTGAATCTTAAGGGGAATGCTTCCAGATATTCTCCTACACATCGCTGTTAGGTTGCTTTGCCGGGATAATTTGTTTGTCATCTCAGGCCTGTGTTGCCCAGTGCTTGAGGCCAACTTTGAAATTGGGGAGGAGGGGAGGGTGTCAAGGTGTCCACTGTTTTGTCCATCTGCGAGAGGGATCCGGGCGGACAATCGTGTGGGTGGGAGAGGACGAGACGGGGAGGGCAGGGATCGATTATTTCGGTAGCAGATCTTGGGAACCCTGTGTCATCGAGGTTCCAAAGAACCCCTAGCCGTATTCACGCAGTGAAGACGTGGCCTCATTTAGGCCCCGGCTTCGTACTAGGGGTACCGGGTAATGATTATTGGCGGCTTGGTTCGATACATCTGCAGAACAATCCCTATCCCTCAGTTCTGGTCCTCCTCACGAAGTTTTGGTCTTTCACAGGGTTCGGGGTTCGTTTTATTGCTAATCACTGTGTGCATTTTCAATTCATTCGTCTCTAGCGTCGATTAGCGCCTGGGAATTTGATGATCTAGCGCCGACGTAGCGTCGATCAGCGTCGATTTAGCGTCGATTGGCGTCGGCCAGCGTCGATTCGCAACAGCCGACAAAATGGTATAGGAGGCTCCCATGAGTAGCCACCGAAGCAGGGGAGATGCAGACTGAGGAGAAGTGGGGGAGAGGACGGGGCCCATGTGCAGATGTGTTACCACAGCTGCTCGGCATACAGTTGGCAATGTGGCTTGCTTGCTTGCTTGCTTGCTTGCTTGCTTGCTTGCTTGCTTGCTTGCTTGCTATCATCACAGATGCGCAGCGCATTCACAAACACGTTGAAGACGAATGTCGATCGCCCCATGTCGATTGCCGCACATCCGGAACATATTCCCAGCGGCGTTGCGTGCATCACTGGCTCGATTTGTACGAGTTTGGGTACGCGCTTCCCACTTGAGTATATATATATATATATATATATATATATATATATATATATATAGCGAAGACGCCTACGGCGAACCACCGCGGCCCCATGCCTTTTGGAAATGCCCATGCGACCAAACGTGGGGCCAATATCTGGCCAAACCAGTGGATTATGAATTCCCCAGCCGTTATGGAACTCCTTGGGGGAACCCTCGGGAGAGAAAGAGAAGGGAGGAGGAGAGGGAGGCGACAGCCGACGAGGAGGAGGACCAGGAAAAGGAGGCCTGTTGAGGCCGTCTTGGGGTTTCCTGGGAGCCTCTTGGGGGCCTCTGGGGGACCTCTTGGGGGCCTCCTGGCGCTTCTTGGAAGGCCCTGGGGGCCTCGAAGGGACCCCTTGGCCATGAGGCCGTCTTCAGGGTCTCTTAGGCCGTCTTGGGGCCCTCTTGAATTTCGGGGTCTCTGGGGCCGCCTTAAGGCGTCGGAAGCCCAGAAAGGCGAGAACGCTAAACATATGGAAACACTTCTGGGAAATCACTGATTTTGGCATCCTGGAGTCCTGTCTCAGCCCTCTCGGGGCGTCTTGGGGGCTTCTTGGGCCGTCTGGAGGGCATTTTGGGCCGCCTCTAGGCCATCTTGGACGTCTTGGAGGCGTCTTGGGGCAGTCTTGGAGGCCATCTTGGCCGTCTGGCAGGAGTCGGGGGTTTTGCCTCCTACCTCCTACCTCGTCCGCGCGGCCAATGGGATCGGCCGAGGCCCCACTGGGAACATTAAGCAACATGCTTGGTACACTGGAGAGTATGGCACGCCAGGCACCCCTTGATACATCAGCAGTGGGCGGCGGATCTGAGTTGCCTTCGTTCGGCCCACCCCGCCACCGCGCCTGGATTTGGGTCAGAAGCCTCTTGTATCTTGGATGCATGTGGGGATCTCTTGGGAGTCCCCGAGCAGTGCTTGCTCTGAGGGATTCTCGTGTGAGCGTTTTTTCTTCATTCTTTTGCCGATCGGCGCGGGCCCTCGCACCCCCCCCTCCCCCCCCCAGCGTGGAGTGGATCTTGGCTGTTCTGGGCGCCTGTTTCAGGCAGGGGGGGAGTCTCCCCTCACAGGACGCACTGTCGCAAACGGTCGCACTGAGCAGAGGGTCGGAGCCCCCCCCCCCTTCCGCCCAGTGTCGAGACGCTGAACACGAGAACGCTCACCGTGTCTCTTTTCCAGGGAAGCGGGCCAGTGTCTGCGGCCCCGGCGGCCCCGTTCCCGTCCGCCGCCGCTCCACGTCTCCTGGTAAGAAGGCCGCCGCTCCACGTCCGCCGTTCCCGTCCGCCGCCCATCAGCCAGACTACTGCTGCTGCACCGCGCCTTGCCTTTGCGCCAAAAAAGCATGTTTCCTAGCAGTGAGGCCCCTGTGCTGCCCTGGCGGCCGCGGTCCCGCCCGTCGCCGCCGCCCCGCTGCACCCCCCCCTCGGTTGCACTGCAGTCGCATCGCCATCGCATCGCAGTCGCACTGCTGTCGGATTACTTTGCGCTGCTGAGCACTGCATTGCACCACACAGACTGCACCGCATGGACTGGACCACCCACGTTGCACCACATGGGGCGCACCACCGAGACAGTACCGCACAGGTTGCAAGAAACCGCTGCTTGGGATCCCCCTTGGCTGACATGCTCTCTTGCGCAAGGCTCCGTTCTTATTGCTCGAATGATGATGCAAAAATGGTCTGCACCCCACGGGACACAGCCCGTCTCATCGAGGTTTGCCAGGGGGCACACCTCACGCGAAAGATCATGACCGGAGCTCGAGATCCCATCTTTCTGTGGCTCTTCCCGAGGCGGATCGATCTGTATGGTTGCAGGGCCCGAAACTGGATGAAAGGGCCCGGCATGAAAACATTGCATTTGCACGGATCTCAGGGTTTATCCTTCCCAGTGATCCTCGTCGCTTGGCTTTCGGGTCATATGTCGGGTCTCCAGCGGCCGTTCGGGGCGATCTGGACACCCCAGGAACGCCCTTGGCGAGGCGCAGCTGCTGGCGGGCACCCCGAGGCTGGAACACCGCGGAGAACAGACGAAAATGCCCGAAAACCTCGAAGGGAGGCCCCTCCTCGCGCCAATGTGCATGCCAACGAGCCGCTCGGGCACAGTGATGGCTTGCGGCCCGAAACCGGGCGAGAACGCCAGGTGCGATAAAATTGCGACGCCCAGATCTTAGGGCTTTGGGGCCCGTTTTTGTTCGTCCCAGAGCTCTTACAGGGGACTGTCTTTTAGCCCCCGATCGTCCTTTGACGGCCCCAGGGCCCAGCAAGGGCCCCCCCAGACTCCAAAAACGACCAGAGACCTCCATATGGAAAAAATGCAACGCCTGCATCTCAGGGCACGAGCGAGCGAGCGAGCGATGAGCCGTACGCCATTCGGCGCGTGGACAGTGAAAACCCTGTGCTGCCAGGGCAAGAAGGTCGTTGCACAGCGCGGCCGTTGAGCGCACACCCTGCTGCAAACGGACGCCGCGCCCGTGCGTCTGCCGTGCCATCGACAAGGGCAGAGTCGGAGCCGAAGCGCGGCCCGGAGACACCGCTCGCCTCCCAGCTGACGGG
>CAUYUJ010009237.1:0-22500 GCA_963575745.1 Prorocentrum cordatum
CCTCCTCCTCCTCCTCCTCCTCATCCTCCTCCTCCTCCTCTCCTCCACCCACGAACTTCCTCCTGCCCCCTCCTCCTCCTCCTCCTCCTCCTCCTCCTCCTCCTCCTCCTCCTCCACCTTCTGCTCCTCCTCCACCTCCTCCTCACCCTCTGCGTACCGAAGCGCAGCGGCCGTGGCCGAGCGGTGAGGCCCCTCGGAGCAAGGCCGGCGGAGACAACGGCGGCTCCCCCCCCACCCGGCCCCCCCCCTAGTCCGCTCAGGAGAAGTCCCCGGACCTGCTGTTCGAGGCAGAGCCGGCCGTGGCGACGAGAAGCCTCCAGGGGGCCCCACGAAGCAGCAGCAAGCCAGGGGTAGAGGGCAACACATCCATCCACAGAATAACCATCCCGACAAGGGAGGCCGTTCGGCAAACGCACGGAAGGAATCGAACAGGGCAGGGCTGTTCAGTAAACGCCCAGGGCCGTTTAGTAAACGCCAATTGTCGGGGTCCGGGTGGTTGTGCCTCCCTTGAGGGGAGGGCCGCCGCTGTCTCGACTGGCCCACTCCTCCGAACTCAGTAGCCAGCTGCACTCGGCGCCGCCTCTGCAGCGCCAGCTGCACATTTTCGAAGGCTCGGGAGCAGAGACGACGCCCCGAAGCGCAGCCGCCGCGAGTCCACTTCGAGAACGCGCTTGCGGTCGCCCAGGAGAATCTCGGCTGCGAGCTCAAGGTAGACCCGAGCCTAGAGGATTAAGATGCAAAGAAGCAGCATAAACATAAGCTTCCGAGGCTCTGCGCAGATTTCTGGGATTGGCGCTGGGCACCCCTGGCGGCGCCTCTGGCGCCGCCCCTCGCGCGCTCCGCGAGCCAGAGAAGGGGCCCAGCGCTGGTCCAAGAAATTCACGCGGACCTCCGACAATTTACCTCTCCGCGAGCCTGGGCCACGTCTCGCACGCCACCGGCCGCCTTGAACCCAACGACCCTGCCAGTGCCATGCCCCCTTGTCCTCTCGTTGGCAGCGATCGCGCCGAGCATGATCTTGGCCGCCTCTGGCGTCGCGTTCACCTTCACCTTGCCCGTGGAGGTCTTCACGAAGTCACAGCCGCCAGCGATGGCCGCCTCGCAGGCCCGCTTGATCAGTTCGGCCTCGCCGAGCTCGCCGCTCTCGATGATGACCTTCAGGAGCACCTGCCCCTCCGGGCAGTTGGCGCGGACGGACCGCACCAACAGCTCTGCCGCCTCCGGGGAGCCAAACCATACCGACACCGCTACTCCCCGCATTCTCTCCTGGGGTTGCGTTCTGCCCAGAATTTCGAGGCGAATCCAGCGGTGGCGACGAGGGCCTCCCAGGAGGCCCGAGAAAGCGACAACGATCGGTACCTTTCCTTCCCCTGAGCCTCCCGGCCCTTGGCGTAGTTCTCCTTCAGGAGCTTGTAGTCGATGACCAGGTCCACCTCGTCGGCACCGTCCGCGACGGCCCGGGCCGTATCCTCGAGGACCTTCTCGATGGGCTCCTGGCCGCTGGGGAAGTTGACCACCGTGCAGACGCGCAGGCTGCGAGGGTATAGGAAGGGGCACTCTTTCTGCATGGTGCGCACCAGCCTAACAAACTTGGGGTAGATGCACACCGCCGCCGTGTGGGCCCCAGTGTGGGGCGGCTTCGCGACGGCAGCGTCGACGAGTGAGCGAATGCCGTCGCCGGTGTCATCGAGCCCCAAGCTGGTGTGATCGATGAGCCCCGTTGCATGCTCCGCCAGCACCTGGTCTGAAGGAGGAGGAGAGTCCAGCGCCTCAGCCTTCCTCTTTTGACCGCGCTGTCCGAACTTTTCGATAAACGATGTCATGAGCAACTTCATGCTATCTGCTGCCTTGGATGTGAAGTGAAGAGTGTCCTCGTGCGTTATCGTGCCAGCTCCAAGTCCACTGGCTAAGTTGACGCAGATCCCCACGCCCACCACACGTAGGCCACAGTGCCGAGCGCAAATCACCTCGGGAACCACTGACATGCCTACAAGGTCTGCGCCAAGTGTCTTCAGCGCTCGAATCTCTGCCGGCGTCTCGAAAGACGGCCCAGTGAGAGCAAGATATACACCCTCGGGCATGCGGATACCATGCTGCTTAGCACACTCGCCCAACATCGCCCGCAGCTCTGGGTCATAGGCATCTTTCATGTCGGGGAAGCGTGTTCCGATCGGGTCGTTCTTGCCAATGAGCGGATGGCGCCCCTGCATGTTGATGTGGTCGCTGATGCAGACGATCGTGCCAGGACCGTTCTCGACGACCAGGGAGCCAACGGCGGAGGTCAGGAAGAGGGCCTCGCAGCCAATGAGCTTCAGGGTGTAGATGTAGACCCTCACCGTGGCGGGATCCATCCCCTCGTAGAGGTGCACCCTTCCCTGCAAGCAGGCGACGCTCATGCCACCGAGCTTACCGAGCAGGAGCTTCCCGGCATGGCCCGAGACGCTGCTGACTGGAAAGTCGGGGATCTCGGAGTACGGAATGGCGACCGGCTCTTCGACTGCCGCGCCGACACCGCCCATGCCACTGCCGAGTATGACGCCCAGCCGCGGCGTGAAGCCGGGCGCCCGCTTCTTGATGAAGTCGGCGGCCGCCTGGGCAACGCTCGGCGCCTCGGATGCCATGGCTGTGCCCTGCGCGGGGGGGCCTTGAGCAGCCTGCGGTCCGAATGTCCTGGGAGGGCCCGGAAAAACCTTGGGCCGAATGTGAAGGTGGGGGGGGAGGAGGAGGAAGGGGAGGAGGAGGAAGAAGAGGAGGAGGAGGAGGCAGAGCGCAACCAGGGGGGACGAGTCTGTCCACCAGGCCACTCTACGCAACGGGGGCGGTGGAGCCTGGCCTTCCTTGTGCAGACCCCGTGGATCGCGGCATGTCGTAATCCACAAACTGAAAGATCGCTAAGCTAGAGAAATCACTGCTCAGAGGTGCCCTCGGGGGTGCCCACAAGAGCAGGACGAGGAGGCTCAGCAGGCCAGGAGGACGCGGAAGGCGGGACCCCGAGAGCCACACAGACAGGCCCAGGATTACGGTGGCCCACAGAGAGAGGACTGGGAGGCTCAAACTGCCGAGGACGAAGGGGGGAGGGCTCACCGATCAATCCCGAGGCGCAGGGAAAATCCGTATTCGGGAGGGAGGAGAAGAGCTCGGCGGATGAAGCTTGCGACAGAGGAGGAGAGCGAGACAAGGATGGGACAGAAGCGATGGCAGGGGCCGGCTCACTGTTTTCAGCGCACATCCGAGGCACACCCCACGAAGAAGACGAGACCCGCAACGACGACGAGGAGCAAATCTGAGAGGATGAAGGAGTAGCCCTCTAGAAGACGAGGAAGTAGGGCTCGGGCCAGTCCCCTCCGCCATGTCTCCTCGAACACCTGAAGTCGGGCCGGCCCCCTGCATCCCAGCCATGTCATTCTCCGACTCCGAGGGGGGGGGCGGGAGAAGGTCACGAGCAGCTCGAGCCAGTCGGACCGTCTCGAAGAGGACAGAGCGGAGGAGCAGCTGTCGTTGGCGTGGTTGGAGCGGGAGGCGAACCGCAAGACGAGTGGCCTCGACAAGCTCGGCCGCCTGACGAAAGGTGGCAACAGCCTGGACATCATGCCGAGGCGAAAGGCGGGCAGGCCTGGCAAGTCCATGCGCAGAGCCAGCGCGGCGAAGTGCATGTTCCTGGGGCACCTCAATATGTGCCCGATCGCATCCCGACCGTGGGGGCAGCCGTATATACATGGGGCCCTTCGCTGCAACCGATGGTTACCGATCCATCCGCCCAGGTACGTTTTGAGCGCTATCGTCGCCCGCGCCCGAGGGGCACGCAGAATACACCGACGAAGAGCACCCTGATCGTGAAGTTCGAGCTGGAAGTGTCGGCGGAGTCGGCGGTCGATCAGCTCGCCGATGCGCTCAGGGAAGATAGTTTGGATAAAGATGGCACGGAAGATGGACTGCCACTTGATGCGCCCTGGGACCCGATGGTCAGCAGCAACGCGTCGAGCACGATCCACAGCCCGTGCAAGGCTGGTAGACAGCGGCGTGGTCCCGAAGATGTCCAGGAGCGCGGGCGCGGGCTCGCAGGCGTCGCAATCGAACAGCTCTCGTGCGGCGGCCCCGCCCGCAGCCAGATGACAATCACAGGGAAACCCAGCAGCCGCCGACTCCAGCGCCACCGCGAATGGTGGAGCGGCCCAGAAGGGGGGCGCTAGCAGCGGGGAGCACCACAGATCCATCGTGCCGACGTACCGGGCCTGCGCGCGCAGGAAGCGGAGGCCCTCCCGCAAGGCGGAGCACGTCGTCAGCGCGGAGCGAATCAGCGCCGCGGCAGCCATAGCATACATAGAGTCGAACCTCGGACCGCTCCAGCCCGCCAGCGCGAAGCAGTCGGACATGCGCAGGAGGCGAGCGATGATCGCGCGCTGGCCCTGGGCCTCCTGTCAACCCAGCGGCGCCAGCTGGGCCCCGTAGGGGAGGACTGGAAGGGCGCGCGTCCGATAGAGCTCCCCCGCCACCCCGAGCGGCGCGCCCTGCCGGCTGATCTCCGTCGTGCGGAGCACGTGTTTCGCCAGGGGGGGGGGCGCCACTGATCTGCGTGCGAAGCGCCTGGACCGACCTGGAAGCCCAGGTGCGTCACCGATGGGGCGAAGGTGAAGTCGGCCCAACTGGCGTCAGCCGCCAAAAGCGCGGCGCGCAAGCGACTCATGGCCACGGCGTTGCCACGGTCGCACAGAGGGACCACGATGCATTTCCTGTGTTTGAGTCGTAGGTTGGCAAACTTACCAGCGAGCCGAAAGATGCGGGAAAGTCTCGGGAAGGCGCGGGGATGATACACCACTGACCCAAGATCATCAGCACAGAACCGAGAAATGCCCAACATCTTCCCTTGGAGGAGGAGGCTCCGATCGATGTCAAGAACGCAGGCGTTGGAAGCCACGATGTACAGGGAGCCGTTGAAGGGGCAGCCCTGGAGCACCCCCGACGATATGCAGTACAGGAACGACAGGGACGACCCGCCATAGTTGCAGGGGGAGCAATGGCACAATGCCTTGAGCGCGGCTTTCACGGACAGGGGAAGGCGAAGCGTCTCGATGGCCATCCGCAGCCAACCTTGGCTAATCGAGGGGAAGGCCTGCTCGAAATCGACGGCCGTCAACGCAGGGGGGGTCCGCAGGGAACCTTGTGACCGAACGCTAGCAGCCCGTGAGTGAACGTCCAAGTCCACGACGTTGTTCAGGAAGTTCCGACGACGGATAAAACCATTTTGAGAGGAAGCCCCAATCGCCCCAATAACGGGATGAAGACAGTGGTTGGTCACCCCGCAAATCGCATTGTTAGCCGTGTTCTTCAAACCTAGCCGGGGGGTCTCACATGCGGCTCTTTGGGGGCCCTGCAGGTCGTCTTCATTGGGGCCCGTCTTGAGAGGCTCGGGGATGAACGCCGCTAGCATGGTCGAGAAGGAAGAGTCCATCACACAGCCCCGTCGAGCTGTGGTGACGATGGGCTGCCAACCCGCCTGTTTTCCTAGGACGCCACGAGGGCACCCAGCGGCACAGGTGCCACTCTCACGCTCTCACGCACTATCCCACAGCCTGGTCTTGGAGGCCGGGGGTGCCAGCGGGTGGGGGTGGGGCCCGACCCCCTACGCTTTGGCCCGAATGGTCGAATCTGGTGCGCCTTAGTTCGTCCGTGTAGAGGGACGAAGAAACTGCATACACGTAAACTTTCGGAGGTCCGCGCGGACATCTTGAGACGGAGCTAGGCCCCCCCTGTCCTGGCGCGCGAAGCGCGCCAAGGGCGGCGCCAGAGGCCCCGCCAGGAGGAGTCCAGCGCCGACCCAAGAGACCCACGCGGAGCCCCGAACATTTATGTGTATGTAAGTCCTCATCGTTCTTCGACCTTGGGCGGCGGCCGCTGCGGCACGCCATGCGTTGCAGACGGATAGCGTGTCGCTCAACTTCGCGGGACGGGAGGCTGGGCCAAGCTCGGGACGTTGACGCTTGGGAGCCGGGACGTGCTCGCGTGGCGTGGTGGGCCAGAACCGGCTACGCGACGCGCTGAGTAAGCGCTCCTGGCACCCGCTCCACGACTGGGGGCGCAGGTCGGGGGGCATAAGACAGTATGCCCCAGGAGGATGGACTTCTTTGAGCAGGGACCGACCGTCCGGGCATTCCTATAGGCCTACCACGGGATGTTCTTAGAACCCCCACAATATTTCTAATAGCAAGCACACTGTTCTTGGAACATAAGCCCGATGTGTTAACACAAGACAATATCAGGCAGAAGCGTTGTAATAACATTTCGTGCAGACCTCAAAGGGCTAGTGGAACATAATTCGGCGGGCCTATCGGCAAACCAGGACGCTTCGCCACTGCTTGACTTCTGCCACGGGTGTGCCAAATGCGCCTGCGCCAAGTGGGACGAGCTGTTCGGCCGCTTTCCGGGGGGTGAGACCCTCCTGTGATGGCTGGCCGTCTCGGACGTCCGCGGGAAGGTCGGCACCCCACCACATGAACGACATTTTGAGCTTGATGTGTCTCGGTGCCGTGTCGCCCAGGGCCGGCGTGGGGGTGGGCACTGCGTCCTCGCTCGCGCGGTAGCTGGCTCGCTGGTTTCTGATTCGTCGTAGTGCCAGGTCCATGCTAGATCCCTGCCTCTGTCCTCCTCCCACGCTCCACCCCAACCTCCTTCACATACTCCACTTTCTCTCTCTCTCTCTCTCTCTCTCGCTCCTCCTCCTCCTCCTCCTCCTCCTCCTCGTCCTCCCCCGCTCTACCTCCCCCCCTCCACCTCCCCCTCTTCCTTCTCCTCCTCCTCCTCTCCTCCTCCTCCTGACCCTAGACCTTCTTTGCCTCCCCTTCCGTGAGCGCGAGCGAGGGCGATGTGCTCGGGCGGCTGGTTGCGGGGGGCGATCTGCGAACCCGAATTCGGCGAGGAAGACCCAACTCCTCGTTCTTCTACACCTCCTCCTCCTCCTCCTACATTTCCTCCTGCTGCTCCTCCTCCTCCTACATTTGCTCCTCCACCTCCTCCTCCAATTCCTCCTACAACTCCAACTCCCCCTCCTCCTTCCCGCCCTCACGCCCAGCCTCCTGGGCCAAGGTCTAGGGTAGCGCCGCTGGGGCAGGATTCGTCCTCGCGGGGCGGCGCCAGCAACAGGCGATGCACTTTTTGGAAACACCAGCCGGTCCTCGAGTGAGGCCAGGTGAGGTAGCCCAGCCAGCGTCTCCGCACCCAACACGGGTGCCGCCTGGCCCCCTGCCTGCTGCGTGCGGGCGTCAGGGGTGCCAGCTGGGCGAGCACCCTTTCTTGAGGGACCGCACGTGCTCGATACACAATGAAGATGCATTAGAAGTCACCACCAGGCTCAGATGTTAATCAGCGCCACGATGCAGGACAGCATTGACTAAGGCGGTCAAGCAACTTTTGATGTTTCCCGTCGTGGCACAAAGAGCCGTTGAACCCGAGGTAGAGTCGAGTCGAGTCCTCTACCTCCTCCTCCTCCTCCTCCTCCGCCTCCTCATAATCACAATTGTCATCATCAACATCATCATCATCATCAGCCGCAGCACCATCATCATCAGCAGCATCATCGCCATCATCGCCATCATCATCATCATCATCATCATCAGCATCATCATCATCATCGTCGTCATCATCATCGTCATGATCAGCATCATCATCATCCTCCTCATCATCATCATCCAGTATCATCATCATCGTCATCACCATCATCATCAACATCATCATCCACATCATCATCACCCTCATCACCATCATCATCATCATCATCTCCATCCTCATCCTTATCATCATCGACATCATCATCATGAACAGCATCACCAGCATCATCAACATCATCATCAGCATCAACATCATCAGCATCATCATATTCGTCATCGTTATGATCATCATCATCATCATCATCATCAACATCATCATCATCATCATCATCATCATCATCACCACCATCCATCATCAGGATCGACATCATTACCCCAGTGCGACCCTACCTAGAAGTTGGAGCCCCTAGGAAAGCAGCATTGGTTGCTAGGCTAACCTCATGCCCGTGAGAATAAACACTAGGGGATAATAAAGTTCGGGGTTCAGGGAGAGATAATAAAAGTAGCCCAGCAGACCTCAGCATAACCTCGAAGTACGAGATGATCAAGAGGAGACCAAGCCGAGCACGTTTTGAGACATCCTTGGCGTTTAGTTTTCATAGAAAGATCCTCAACAATGGCTTCTCTCTCATGAAAATTGTTTTGTTGTAAGTGCTCGTGTAGGGTAGCTCATGTGCCTCAATTTCCATGGATAATCAACCCCAGAGATAAAAAAAGTTCAGGCGAGCGTGGGGACAGAGAGAAAGATAAAAAAAGAAGAAGAACACAGTAGAATAATAATAAGAAAGAAGAAGACGAGGATAATAAGAAGAGGACGAAGAAAGGAAACATCCAAAGTTCCAAATCTATCAATTTTAATTTACAAACGCTTTATGAACATTGTTTTTTTTTAGTGCTCGCGTAGGGTAGCTCATGTGCTTCATTTTCCATGGGTAATCAACCCCAGGGATAAAAAAAGTTCAGGCGAGCGTGAGGACATATAGAAATATAAAAGAAGAAGAGGAAAGTAGAAAAATAAAAAGAACATTGCTCGTTTCGTTTGAGTCCGCCTCCCAAAATTATTGGTTTCGCTTGACACATCCTGAAAAAGTGTGATCGCTTCGCTTGATGTTGCTATATCAACATCGCTTGATGTTGCTATCTCAACATAGCGTTTCGAGGTGATAATGAAGTTCGGCCTCAGCGCTCGCCGCCCAATTTGAATGTTGTATAGGGCAACGATAATCAACTCTAAACACTGAAGGGGAGGTCCCTTTATTATCATCGGCATGCGGTTATGCTATGCTATGCCATGCTATGCTGCGCTATGCTATGCTATGCTATGCTATAATATGCTATGCTAAGCTATGCTATGTCATGCTGCGCTGTGCTATGCTAAGCTATGCTATGTTATACTATGCTATGATATGCTAAGCTGCGCTATGCTATGCTATGCTATGCTATGCTGCGCTATGCTATGCTATGTTATGTTAGTATTGGCTATGTTATGCTATGATATGCTAATGCAGCGCTGCGCTATGCTAAGCTAAGCTAAGCTAACCCTCTAGGCAGAGCCTAGGTAGGGAATTACACCCAAGACGCGGGTTTGTCGGGCTATGCTATGCTATGCTGGGCTATGCTATGATATGCTCTGCTGCGCTATGCTATGCTACGCTATGCTATGCTGTGCTCTGCTATGCTAAAGCTCAGCGAAGCTAAGATGAAGGTAAGCTAAGGTAAGATAAACCTGAGCTCAGATGAAGCTAAGCTAAGCTAAGATGAAATAAGCTAAGATAAGATGAGATCAGCAACGCTAAGCTAAGGGGACGTAACTGGGGGAACCGCGGGGCGGATCCTGGGGGAACCGCCCGGGGCGGGTTCCACTGCCCGGCCCTTTAAGCACAGAGGGTAAGAACCCTTCTAGACAGAGCCTAGGTAGGGAATCGGCGTCATCGTCATCATCATCACCACCGCCACAAAGACCACCACCACCACAATTACCATCATCATCATCGTCATCATAATCATCAGCATCATCATTACCACCACCACCACCATCATCATCTTTCACCATCATCATCATCATCATCATCATCATCATCATCATCATCATCATCACCATCACCATCACCATCACCATCCGCATCAGCATCGGCATCAGCATAATTAGCATCATCATCATCATCATAATCATCATCATCATCGTCAGCATCATCATCGGCATTCTGATTATCATCCTCATCCTCATCCTCATCCTCATCCTCATCCTCATCCTCATTCTCCTCCTCCTCCTCCTCATCATCATCCTAATCCTCAACCTCATCACTTTCTCCTCCTCCTCCTCCGTCTCCCTCGATGCTCTTCGTTTTCTTCCTCTTCCTCCTCCTCCTCCTCATCCTCCTCCCCCTCTCCGCATCCCCCTCTCCACCTCCTCCTCCTCCTCCTCCTTCTCCTCCTCCTCATCCTCGTTCTCCTCCTCCTCCTCCTCTCATCCTCCTCCTCCTCCTCTTCGTCCTCCTCCTCCTCACCCTCCTTCCCTCCTCCATCCCATGAGAATGGCTCCTCCCTTTCGCGCCCACAGAAGTGTGGGGTAGGGCGGGCCGGGCGTTTTGCCGGAGACTTTTTCGCCATTTATACTGGAGAGCGGGCCGTTTTCGCAATGCTGCTCTCGCCTCAGCGCAGCGCACGTTCGTCATACAATCTTGCAGCGCTGACGACGGCCTCCAAACGGCTGAAGAGGCCCCCAAGACGCCCCAAGAGGCATCCACGATGCGCCCACAGAGGGCCTCTAGACGCAAAAAATCCTTCGTTTCCTTCGTCAAACGTATATTGTTTCACACGTGCGCATTTTGGGGTGTCCCCCGCTCCTGGACGGCCCCAGAGCCACCCAAACCCGCTCCCAGACGGCCCAAGACGCCCCCAAGAGGGTTCCCACAGAGCCCTCGAGGGCCCCAAGACGCGCAAACACACGTCCAGGACGGCCCAAAAGGGCTCCGAAAACGGCTCCGAGAGCGCTCCAGGAGCGGTCCGAGCGGCCTCGACGAGAGCTCCACATGGTCCTCGACGGTCCAAGAGCGATCCAAAACGCTGACGACGGCCTCCCGACGGCTGCAGAGGCCCCCCAAGACGCCCCACGAGGCTTTCACTATGCGCCCCTGGAGGGCCTCTCGCTGTATAAAATCGCCCGTTCTCTTCGTAAAACGTGTATTTTTCGTACGTGCGCCTTCTGGGGCGCTCCGGGGCGGCCCGAGAGCCTCCCAAGACCGCACCAAGACGGTCCAAGAAGCCTCCACGAGGGCCCCGCGACAGGAGAAGGAGGGGGGGGGAGGAGGAGCAGGAGGAGGAGAAGGAGGAGGAGGAAGAGGACAAGGAGGGGGAGGAAGAGGAGGAGAAGGCCGGGAAGGGAAGGGGGATAAGGAGGAGGAGAAGGCGGGGGAGGAGGAGGAGGAGGAGGAGGAGGAGGAGGAGGAGGAGGAGGAGGAGGAGAGGGACGAAGGGCGGGAGGAGGAACAGCAGGAGAAGGACAAGAAGGAGGAGGAGAAGAAGGCGGGGAAGGGAAGGGAAGAAGGACGTGGACGAGGAGGAGGAGGAGGAAGGGCAGGAGAAGGAAGAGGAGGAGAGGCAGAAAGAGGAGCAGGAGGGAGGAGCAGGGGGAGGAGGAGAGGAGGAGAGGGAGCCGATCATCGTCATCAGTGTCGTGATCATCAACGACGTCATTGCCATCGACAAGGTCAGCCCAAACATATCCGAACATTAACAGTTAGCGGGACATCCCGCTTGGAAACCGCCGACAACCGTAAGATGTCTCCGGGGTGTAACATACTTCCCTGGCTCCAACACCCGTGCAAGGCCCCAAACACAACCCAAAAAACCTCCCTGTGCCGTCTTGGGGTTCGCTTGGGCCGTCTGGAAGCCCTCTGGGCCAGTTTGCGACCCATGTCGGCTCCCCTTCTCGCTGTGACGGGCCCTGAACAACCTCATTTTCCCACGGTTTGCAAGGAAGCTGTGGTGAACGATCCATGGGAAAATCCAAGGGGTCGGCGGATGTGGCGGAAGCCTGAAGAATCTTGCAGCAATTCCACGAATGGAGGGCGGGCCGTTTTCGAGCTGTGGCTCTCGCCTCAGCGCTTCGCACATTCGTCTTGCAAGTGTGCAGCAGCTTTTAAGATGGAGGGCGGCTCCTTGTCAAAGTGTGGCTGTCGCCCTAGCGCCGCGCACATTCGTCTTAAACGCTTACAGCAGTTTTAAGGATTCGTATGGTGAAGTCCCATGGATGGTACCCTGGTACGATTTAGGATTGTCAAGACGCAACAGCGTAGTTGATTCGCGGTGTTGCAATCCCAGGAATGGACATCTGGCACGATTTAGCACTATCAGGACGCAACAGTGACGTGGATTCGCGGTGTCGAAGTCCCCAGGGTCATGTTTTGGCACGAGTAAGGACTCGGATTCTGATACGGCTGTTCTCAAATTGGCCATGTCCCGCAGTGAAAACGAAGCTTTGCAGGGACCTGTGAAGAGCGAGATTCGGGGGTCGATTGCAACATCCTTGCACTGTCCTCCTCCTCCTTCTCCTCCTCCACGTCCTCCTGCTCATCATCATCATCATCATCATCATCATCATCATCACCACCATCATCATACCCACCTCATCATCAGCATCATCGTTATCATCATCATCATCACCATCGTCATGATGATCATCATCATCATCATCATCATCATCATCATCATCAGCATCATAATCATCATCATCATCATTACCATCACAACCACCATCATCATGATCATCATCATCATCACCATCACCACCATCACCATCAGCATCAGCATCATTATAATCATCGTCATCATCATGATCATCGTCTTCATCATCATTATTATTATCATTATCATTATCATCATCATCATCATCATCAGCCGCATCACCATCACCATCACCATCACCATCACCATCATCATCATCATCATCATCATCATCATCACCAGCATCATCATCATCAGCATCATCGTCATGATCATCATCATGATCATCATCAGTATGATTATCATCCTCCTCCCCCTCCTCCTCCTCATCATCATCCTCATCCCTCTGTCCTCCTCCTCCTCCATCTCCCTCGATGCTCTTCGTTTTCCTCCTCTTCCTCCTCCTCCTTCTCCTCCTCCTCCTCCTCCTCCCCCTCTCCGCATCCCCCTCTCCACCTCCTCCTCTCCTCCTCCTCCTCCTCCTCCTCCTCATCCTCCTCCTCCATATCCTTCACCTCGTCCTCCTCCTCCTCTCCTCCTCCTCCTCCTCCTCCTCCTCCTCCTCCTCCTCCTCGTCCTCCTCCTCCTCCTCCTCCTCTTCGTTCTCCTCCTCTCTTCCTCCTCCTTCCTCCTCCATCCCATGAGAATGGCTCCTCCCTGTCGCGCCGAAGGCCATGTCTCACACGATGGGCTTGCGAGCCCAGCTGCCGCACGTCCCGAGCGAAGCCATTAAATGCATAGCCCCTCCTCATCTTCCTCCTCCTCCTTCTCCTCCTCCTCCTCATCCTCCTCCCCCCTCTCCGCATCCCCCTCTCCCCTCCTCCTCCTGTCCTCCTCCTCCTCCTCCTCCCTCCCTCCTCCATATCCTTCACCTCGTCCTCCTCCTCCTCCTCTCCTCCTCCTCCTCCCTCCTCCTCTCCTCCTCCTCCCTCTCCTCGTTCTCCTCCTCCTCTTCCTCCTCCTCCTCCTCCTTCCCTCCTCCATCTCATGAGAATGTCTCCTCCCTGTCGCGCCCACAGAAGTGTGGGGTAGGACGGGCCGGGCGTTTCGACAGAGACTTTTTCGCCAGTCGTACTAGAGAGCAGGCCGTTGCCGAATTGTTGCTCTCGCCTCAGCGCAGCGCACGTTCGTCATACAATCTTGCAGCAATTCCACGAATGGAGGGCGGGCCGTTTTCGAGCTGTGGCTCTCGCCTCAGCGCTTCGCACATTCGTCTTACAAATTTGCAGCAGCTTTCAGGATGGAGGGCGGCTCCTTGTTAAAGTGTGGCTGTCGCCCTAGCGCCGCGCACGTTCGTCTTAAACGCTTACAGCAGTTTTAAGGATTCGTATGGTGAAGTCCCAGGGATGGTACCCTGGTACGATTTAGGATTGTCAAGACGCAACAGCGTAGTTGATTCGCGGTGTTGCAATCCCAGGAATGGACATCTGGCACGATTTAGCACTATCAGGACGCAACAGTGACGTGGATTCGCGGTGTTAAGGTTCCCAGGGTCATGTTTTGGCACGACTGAGGGCTCGGATTCTCAGATGGCTGTTTTCAAATTGGGCATTTCCAGCAGTGAAAACAAAGCTTTGCAGGGACCTGTGAAGAGCGAGCCTCGGGGGTCGATTGCAACATCGGTGCACTGTCCTCCTCCTCGTCCTTCTCCTCCTCCACTTCCTCCTGCTCATCATCATTATCATCATCGTCAGCATCATCATCATCTACATATCATAATCATCACCATCATCACCACCACCATCATCATCATCAGCATCATCATCATCGTCATCATCAGAATCATCATCACCATCATCATCACCATCACCAGCATCATCAGCGTCATCACCATCATCATATCGATAATAGTCATCATCATCACCACCACCAGCAGCATCAACATCCGAGGCAGCATCACGATTCTGATCAGTGGCATCATTGTCATGATCATCATCATCATCATCATCATCATCAGCAGCATCCGCATCATCAGCATCATCTACATCATCACCAGCATCAGCACCAGCAGCATCGCCATCATACTCATAATCATCATCATCATCACGAACATCATCATCATCATCATCAGCATCATCATCATCATCGTCGTCATCATCATCGCCACCATCATCATCATCATCATCATCATCATCATCATCATCATCATCATCATCATCATCATCATCATCATCATTATCATCATCATGCCACCATCATCAGCATCATCACCATCACCATCAGCAGCATCGTCATCGACATCATCATTGACAGCATCTGTCCCTCCTCCTCATCATCATCATCATCATCCTCCCCCTCCTCCTCATCCTCCTCCTCCTCCTCCTCCCCATCCCTCACTCTCCTCCTGCACGCCTCGGACCTCGTGCCTCCAAGGCCTGAAAGAAGAGAAGGGTGCGAAAGGAGAAAGGCGAAGCAGCACAACGTCGTCGACGTCGACGGCGACCCTCGAACACGCCCCCCTCCGCCGCCCGGACCTCTCTTCGGGCGCACCTGGGCCAAGATCTCGACAGGGGGCCCAGCCGCGGAGGAAACGAGAGACCCCTGGAGGCCCCCCCCCCAAAGGGAGGGAGAACGAAGCAAACAAATATTCAAGAAGGGCGGCGGCGACGACGCGGCGTGCGGCCTCCCCGCCGCTCATCTCGCGCAGGCCCATGGGGGCCATGGCGGCGCTGCTGTGGGAGCGCTGCCCCCTCTGCTGCTTGTCGTCCCCCGCCTGCGGCGGTGCTGCGGCCCCCGCCGGCCCAGCGACCGCCTGGAGGCAGGGGGGCAGGGCCTCCACTTCCTGCTCCTGCTGATGCTCCTCGTCTCCTCCTCGTCTGCTCCTCCAGGTCCCCCCCGTCTCCTCGTCCTATTGCTCCTCCGCCTTCTCCCCACTCCTCCTCCTCCTCCTCCTCCTCCTCCTCCTCCTCCTCCTCCTCCTCCTCCTCCCCCTCCTCCTCCTCCTCCTCCTCCTCCTCCTCCTCCTGCTGCGCAGGTGGAGACTGTTCACGGAGGTCGATCCGTGACTGGCCATGGGCAGCGCAAGCACTCGCACAGCGCGCGGGGCAAACTGCGAGCACGAGTGGAGGTCGACCGACCCGCACTTCGGGGAGCCGGCGCGCGCCGCAAGACGCGCCGCGTGTAGCCACAGTGCTGCCGCGCACACGAGGAGCACCAAGCAAGCAGGGGCTGTCCTGTCCACGGTGAGCCTCGGCCACGGAGAGGCGCCCCGACCTGGATCTGCGGAGCGGACCGAGAACCCGAGCCTGTCCTAAACCCCAAATGATGGGCTCGTTTTCCACGACCACCACCACCACCAGAAGTTGGAGGGGGGAAGGAGGAGGAGGAGGAGGAGGAGGAGGAGGAGGAGGAGGAGGAGGAGGAGGAGGGGAGGAGGAGGAGGAGGAGGAGGAGGAGGAGAGGAGGAGGAGGAGGAGGAGGAGGAGGAGGAGGAGGGGGAGGAGGACGAGGAGGACCCCCCTCCCTCCAACTTATGGTGGTGGTGGTGGAAAACACGCCCATCACCAAATGGTCCTCGTTTCCACGTCACGACGTGTCGCCGCGCTGTGTGTCCTCGACGCGCCCAGGCGGACGACGTCGGCACCGCGGCAAACACCCACGGCAAGCCCGGCAAGCCCTGCGCCCCGCGCCCCAGGTAGACGCCGCCCGCACCGCGGCAGACCCGGGGCAGGCCCTGCGCCCGGAGCAGCGTTTGCCCTGGTGGCCGAGGCACCCTCCCCGAGACGGAAGGCCGCGCGCCGGAACAAACGGCGCGGTGGCACGTCATGATCTGACGCATTGCGGTCGGCGGCGGATGAGGACCCCGAGCCCAGGGGCGTCCGGATGCGCACGTCACTCTCTCCCTCCGCGCGCCGGCGCGAGGCCGCGCATGTGGCGAGCCACGGCTGGGCTTCACCGCCCCCTACCTGGCTTCACCACCGTCGCCACCACCCCCGCAGAGGGAGAATGATCTGCTCGCCCCGGACCAGCCACGTGTGTGACTTGAAATCGGTGCCCGGTGCGCGTCTGGGCATAACCTCACGCTGAGACCCACCATCAGGCGTAGCGAAACGGGAATCGTTCAAGTCTTCTCCGGCGACGGCCTTGTGGGCACGCGTGCGTACACCAGGACCGCTCCGCGATGATCTAGACTAGCCTACGAATCACATTCGGCGACGAATGAAAGCATCAGGAGCCGCGCGACCATCAAGACAAGAAATGTACACGCCAGGTGAATAGGGCGATGCCCCAGCACAGTTTAAATGAGTCCCCAAAACGTGCATGCACACTACCAAATTATGAAGACAGAATCAGAAACCTCCAAGATAAATCAGACGTGCGGGCACCTCTGGCACTCTTCTGCCTTGACGTATGTCGCCGTCTGGGCGAACGCGTTGAGGAGGCAGAAGCGCATGCGCGCAGTCGTCGTCGTCCTCCTCCTCCTCCTCCTCCGCTTTCTCGTCCTCCTCCTCCTCCTCCTCCTCCTCCTCCTCGCTCCTTTTCCTCCTAGCTATCCCCCTCTTACACCCGTGCATCAGAATGAAGGCGCGATCCCCGAGAAAAACGAAAGCGAAACAGGACAGCGAAAAGGGCAGGAGGGGAACAGGCAAATGAGGTTGAGCAGGATCAGGGGAATGAGGGGGGAAGGAGAAAGAATTGTTGGCGGCGCGCACAAGGGGACAGATGGAGGGGGAAGGTTTCTTAGAAGGCGGCTGCCTCTTAGAAGGCGCCGGCCAGCCTTCTACGTAAGTCGCCAGGGGCGCGCCGTTTCTTAGAAGCACCCCAACTGCTTCTTAGAAGCACGGAACTGCAGCTTAGAAGCGAAACGAACAGCTTCTCAGAAACAAACCACCTGCTTCTCAGAAACACGCCGGGTACATTTTCTAAGAAGCAGCAGCAAGCTCTTGGAAAGGGGCACCCTCGCTTTCTAATAAGGGGGTGTTTCTAAGAAACTTTCCCCATCCCGCCACCTCTCAGCGCGTGGCTGGGATTGGGGACGGGGTACAGGAATGGAGGGCGGGGGGGAGCGTTATGAGGTGGAGGGGCAGGAGGGGAAGGCAGATGGGAAGGGGGCGCAACCGATGCCAAGAAAAGTGCAGTTCGACCCGAGCGGGTCGGAAGGCACGTCTCCGCGCTGGCGCAGGCGCCCTGAGGCCCCCCCCCTGGAGCTGCGACCCCCGAAGGATTCTGAGGGGGCACCCGCTGGACTCCGGCAGAAGTCCACGAAGCTTCCCCCACAGCGAGCTCGGGGGCGGCCAAGAGGGGTGCGTCCAAGAGGGGGTGGGCGCAAATCATGGCCGGCGGCGGAAATGAGAGGAAGCTCCACGCCATGATATCCCCCCCCCTGGTCACCGCCCCCCTCTTAGCCGCCCCCGATGAGCAGATGCCAGCTATACTCGCCTACGCCGGCCCTGCCCATACCTACCCCGGGCCCATGATCGGCGCACTTATTCGTCAGCGACGAGGCGGCAAAATCCGCTCCAGCGTGAAGCTAGATAGGGGCACTAACTAGCGAATTGGCCGGCGAGCAAAGAGGGAACCCAGACTGTGAAATTTGCACAACGTCGACCCCCAAGGGTCTCGACCCCTTCCCGGGACCTGTTTTTCATCTTGCGACTCGTTTTTTGACGGTCGCGGGGCCCCGGCAGGGCCCCTGGAGGCCGAGAGTAATTAGCGAAAAACCTCCCGTTGTGTTTTCTTCGCAGCGCAAGGGGGTCTGGGAAGGGGGGCGGCCGAGAGAAAGGAGGGACGCTCAGACGCCGAAGAGTTCGACAACGAGCAGCCGGGCGGGCAGCAGCAGCCAGGCGCGCAGGGCCAGGGCGCGGCGGGCGCCCGTGGCGAAGCAACGGTGGCAAGCGTGGCCAGGATCGGCGCACACGCCCTCCCAAATGCCACGAGGAAAGCACGTGCACCGATCCCGGGCCCAGCATGGGCGCGGCGGCCAGGATCGGCGTGCAGGTGATAGACCCGGGCATCCGGCTGCTCCAATTTGTGCCAAGCGTGGGCCCTGGCGGTCCCAACCACTTCCCCGGGACCGGCTTTTCGTCCTGGGCCGGTTTTGGGTACGCTCCCGAGGCCCAGCGAGGGCCCCAGGACGGAGCTCCTGCTCCAATTTTTACCTGGAGCGTCGGATCTCGGGGTATAGACCCAAACCCCCGACGTCGCGATTTTTCCCCAACGTCGACCCCCAGAGGTCTGGAGCCTTTCCCCGGGACCGGTTTTTCATCCTGAGTCGTTGTTTGACGGCCCCGAGGCCCGGGAAGGGCCCCTGGAGGCCGAAAGCTGCGAAAAACCTCCCGTCGTGATTTTTCACCACGCGAGGAGGCCTGGGGAGGTGGCGCCCTCCGAGGCCAGTCGGCGCAGCCGGCGTGCGGTCGGTGCGGAGGCGCGGCCGCCGCGGCCCCCGGGGAGAGGCGGCGCTCTCCCGCCGTGCCCCCCCGGAGCGGCACCTCCGCGGAGCGGAGGCACCCCGCGGGGCGGCGAGGGCCTCGCAATTGGCGAAACGCGCGCTCCCGGGCGGGGTGGTGCGAGGGTGGCGGCCTTCCACACACTGCGGGGGGGTGCGGCGACGACGACGACGACGACGGCGACGACGACGAAGGGGACGACGAGGCGGCGGCCACGACTTCCAGGAAGGCGGGACGACGAGGCGGCGGCCACGACTTCCAGGAAGGCGGTGGCCTTCGGAAACCTCCGGGCACGGCCCAGGGACCCCCCTTCCAGACATCTGGCTGCTCCAATTTTCTTGGTGCGTGGGCCCTGGAGGTCCAGACCACTTCCCCGGGACCGGCTTTTCGTCCTGAGTCCTTTTTTGACGCTCCCGAGGCTCGGCGAGGGCCCACAGAGGCCGAAAACGGCCCAAATCCCGCCGCTCCAATTGCTTTTGGAGCGTCGGATCTCCGGGCCCCTGCCTTGTCACTGGCACGACCAAGAGCCTGGTCCTGAGGGGATGCGGGTCTGGGACCCCGGGGGGCCCTCCCTTCCCAGACCTCCTGGCGTCGTGAAAAAATCACGACGGGAGGTTTTGCGCTATTGGCGGCCTCGGCGGGGGGCCCTTACCGGGCCTCGGGACCGTCAAAAAACGACTCGGGATGAAAAACCGGTCCCGGGGAAAGGGTCCAGACCTCTGGGGGTCGACGTTGTGAAAAATTCACAACGTCGGGGGTCTGGGTTTGGAGCCGATGAGTTCTCAGCTGCCCAGGGGCCCGCGGAGGGCCCCGGGACCCTCAAGAGGACAGGACAGGCGCCGATGTGCGCCCCGGGGGGCGGCCCTCTGAGAAGAGCTCGGCGGGGGCGCCGGAGCGCCGCAACTCAGATGTCGTATATAGCACATGGTTACTTTACGATCTCGAGTGTGTACTGGCAGTCCTGGAACCCGTTTCCGTCGGGACCCCGTTTCCCCATGGCGATCCAAGACGCCCCACGCACCCCCTCAGAAGGCCGCCCCCCCCCCCTTAGCGTCTCGTGCGCCGGCAGGAGCTGCGCGGGCTAGAGCCCAGACCCCTGACGTCGCGACTTTCACAACAGGAAGATCAAGCAAAAGCGGCAAGTGAAACAAAAGTGCTTCTTGAAAAATGTTGATCTAAGTTTTGCGCCTCGCAATGTTTCAAACGACGGTGAATTTGCAAGCGCGCGGCCAGCTGCGTTGCCCACAGGGCCATACTCCAGTGTATGAGCTCTCGTAACCTGGCCCATGTGGCTGTTTTCGTTCGTTTGGAAGCGCTTCCGAACGATGCTGAATCAGATTTTTGGTGACCACTGAGTGGCCCTTCGCGTATTCCGACAAGGCCATCCAAAAACTAAACACCACGCGAGTTGCACTGACCAGGGATGTGTAGCACAATGCAGTCACGCTGTAGGATCCTGTTGGCAACATATTACAGATATGAGGCCCTCTTGGGGCCAGTTTGGAAGCCTTGTGGGCCCACCTGGGGCCCTCTTGGGGCCTTCTTGGGGCCCTTCTGGTGGCATTGACGAGACCTCTCGGGGTTATCTTGGAAGCCATGCGTCAAAAAGGCATGGGGACCAGGCACGCCGCCTCCTCGGAGGCGGAAGAATGGCCTCATGGGGCTCTGCCAAGGCGTTCTTGGGGCGCTCTCGGGCGCTCTCGGGGCCGTCCTGGGCCCCTCTTGGGGCTCGTGCGGGCCATCTTGGAACCAACTTGAAGCCCCGAGAGCCCGTCGGAAGCGAAAATGCGACAATGTAGCAGAACATCGATTCCCTCTCTATGTTTGAATGAGTGCCTGGGCGGGGGGTGGGGTCGCAAGCAGACCTGTCGGCCCACTCAGGCTTACCGACCCCAGGAGCAAAACGGGGAGGGCTATGGGGGTGGAAGAATAAGAAAGAGAAACCAAGGACGAAGGGCGTGCGAGGCGGCATCCTGCGCTCACTGCCGCAGGAGCGGGCGGCGCCTTCCACGCCTCGACGCCAGGGGCGAGCTTGGCGGCGTCGTGGTTCCGACGCCAAAGGGGGAGGGGAGGAAGAAGAAGGAGGCTGACGAGGAAATGGAGCATACAATCGCCGCGCACACTGGCAACCGAATCCCGATAGCCTTGTGGGCGTAGGTGGTTTAGCGAGCCAGTTCTTCGAACCTCCTTTCTCTCTTTGGAGGGGGCCTCCCCTCCCCCCCCTGGCTCTGGAGGAGGCGTTCCGCGGGCCACTGGAGGGTCTAAAGATGGTCCCCAGACGGCCCCAAGAGGGCCCCAGCTAGCCCAAAATGGCCTCCAAGGTCTCACAGCATAGGCCACGATCGTTCAAGACATGGGACGCACAAGGACATGACATGCTAGTACTCCTTGGAGGCGTGCGTCCGAACCGAACGTATAGTATAACCGTCTTGTAGTATATCGTTTCCCGAGCGGTATGGTCAGAAAGCGACCGCCACGGAGCTTATACAGCAAGATTTTTCGGCGCGCGCGTCGTCCCTGGGGAGGGGCGACGAAATAATAGTATTTATATGTTGGGGTGGCGCCGAAGATAGCTTCCAACATGCCTCCAATCAGCCGCAGGACCACCTTAAAAATGGTTCCAAGTGGCCACGGGGCCTCCCAAGGACAGCCCCGAGAGGCCAGAATCATTCAGAAACCATCAGATATCAGGGTGTAGCTGTCTTCTCTCATGTTCGCTTCCGGCGGGCTCTCCAGGCTTCGAGATGGCTCCAAGATGGCCCAGGCGAGCCCCGAGAGGGGCCCGGGAGGCACACAAGGCGGCCCAAAAGCGCCCAAGAGCGCTCCAACGGGGCAACAAGAAACATGCTTTCTTTGACTGACTGCCTCCAACAAGGCCCCAGGTAGCCCCCTCAAGGCCCTCAAGAGACAGGGGGACCCCAAGAGCAGGCCTCCAAAACGGCCCGAAGAGGGCCCCAAGAGGCCCCCGCGAAAGCCGTCATATGCCTTCCGGAGGTTCCCAGAGCGTGACTGCATGATACGCATCCGTGGTCAATACAGCTCGCCTGGTGTTTTTGTGTTGGATGGGCTGGTGGGAGTGCGAGGAACGTTGCGAATAAGCCAAATGGCTCGTGTCACAAATTCGTCCCGAGAATCCATCGCCCCTAACCTTCGCGAGACGCTGCGTTGCACTCTCTCGAAAAACCATCAGAGACGGTTGGCTTCGAACAAGGGCGCGCAACCGACGGTCCAAACCAAAAACAAACCCGCAAACAAAGAACCAGACGGCAGCAACCGATTTTCTCCAAATAGGCTTGCCCTATAGGAGTCCTAGCTCATTATAAGTAATTGGTCTTCAGCCCCCCCCCCCTTTCCCAATGGCACCCCCCCTTATTTCCAATGGTCCCCCCCTCCCCCTCCCCCTTTTGCCAATGGCACCCCTCCTTATTTCCAATGGCATCCCCCAGCTATTTCCAATGGCGAGTCCTATGGATTCCGATGGATTCCTATGATTCCTATGGGTTCCTCCTCATCAGCATCACACACTCATTTGCACTTGCTTGCTTGCTCTTGCGTGCTTGCTCTCGCTTGCTTGCTCGTCCTTGCCCTTGCTTGCTTGCACTTGATCGCTGGCTCTTGCTTGCTTGTTATTGCTCGCCTGCGCTTGCTTGCTTCCGCTTGCTTGCTTGCGCTTGCTTGATTTTGCTCCTCCCGTCCTGCTACCGTCCTCCTTTCGTTCTCCTCCCATCCTCCTCTCGTCCTCCTCCTGTCCTCCTATCTATTTGAAGTCAGCGCTGGCTGATATTTTT
>CAUYUJ010009237.1:27500-35448 GCA_963575745.1 Prorocentrum cordatum
CTGCATGGATCGTATCCGCAGCACTCCTCGCCACAACAGCAGCAGCGGAAAGTGAGCCTCGAGTTCGAAGCCGTCAAGCATAGCCCACTTTCCTCGCCCTCCTGCTGCTGCTGCTGCTGCTGCTGCTGCTGCTGCTGCTGCTGCTGCTGCTGCTGCTGCTCTCCCTCCTCCCCCTTCTCCTCCTCCTCCTCCTCCTCCTCCTCCTCCTTCTCCTCCTCCTCCTCCTGCTCCTCCTCCTCCTTCTCTTACGGCGAGAACGTGAAGATAGTCGATCACTGGCCGCTGGTCCGTAATGCGCTGGAGTGCTCGGTTCCATTCTAGTTTCCTTGCCTGGGCGCGTGGGTGCCTTGCGCACGGGCGCTGCAGAGTGAGCGTGACCGGCTTCCAGTGGTCGTGGAGCCCGAGGGCTCCAGCACAGCAGAAAGAGGAAAACCTGCCCCTCCTCCCAACCAAGATCGGCTCAAAACGGTCTCCGCACCCCTCCCGCGGTCCACCCTGGCCGGTGGTTCAAGATGCGCCCAGCCGTGACCGCGAGAGCGCCCCAAGAGACCACAACAAAAACATCATAACTACAACCACCTCCCTCCTCCTCCTCCTCCTCCTCCTCCTGCTGTTCTTGCTCCTCCCCCTCCTCCTCCTCCTCCTCCTCCTCCTCCTCCTCCTCCTCCTCCTCCTCCTCCTCTTCTTTCTCCTCCTCCTCCTCCTCCTCCTCCTCCTCCTCCTCCTCCTCCTCCTCATACTCCTCTTCATCATCACTCCCTCCATCCCTCCGTCCCTGCCTCGCTGCCTCCCTGCCTGCCTTCTCCTCCCCCTCTTCTTCTTCGTCCTCCTCCTCCTCCCGCTCTTCCTCCTCCTGCTCTTCCTCCTCCTCCTCTTCCTCCTCCCTCTTCCTCTTCCTTCTACTCCTCCTCCTCTCCTCTTCCTCCTCCTGCTCCTGCCCCTCCTCCTCCTCGTCCTCGTTCTCCTCCTCGTTCTCCTCCTCGTTCTCCTCCTCGTTCTCCTCCTCGTTCTCCTCCTCCTCCTCCTCTCCTCCCCTTCCTCCTCCTCCTCCTCCCCCTCCTCCTCCTCCGCCTCCGCCTCCTCCATTCCTTTTCCTTATAAGTAACTTCTCCCTGTCGCACCCCGAGGCCAGTTTGTAGGGCGGGCCGGGCGTTTCGCCTGAGACTTCCTTACCATGTGTGACTCTGAAGCTCAAGACTTGCGGGTGGTTTTCAAAATGTGGCTCTCGCCTTAGCGCTGCGCACATTCGTTCTAAACAATTTCAAGAGCTTCACGGATTGAGGATTACCCGTTTTCAAAATGTTGCTCTCGCCTTAGCGCCGCGCAAATTCGTTCTAAAAACTTGCAGGAACTCCACGGATTGAGGATCACCCGTTTTCAAAATGTGGTTCTCGCCTTAGCGCCGCGCACATTCGTTCTAAAAAAATTCTTCATGGACTGAGGGCTGTTCCTTGTCAATATGTGGCTGTCACCTTAGCGCCGCGCACATTCGTCCTCAAAAATTGCAAGGTGTTCACGCATTCCCACGATCAGCGTACCAGAAATTGCGTTTTGGACGGATTCTGGATTTTGTGGGTGCAACAGTTACGTTGATTCGCGGTGTTGAATCCCAAGAATGCCGTTCTGGCACGATCCAGGATCGTGCAGACGCAAAAATCAGGTTGATCCGTGGCGTTGGAATCCCGAACATAATGTTTTGGCATGGTTCCGGGTCTTCAAAAGGTTGTCTTCCAACGGGGCAGATCCCTCAATGGAAATGAACCGTTGTAGGGGCCTGTGAAGAGGGAGCTTGGAGGGAGGGTGTATTCCAACATCGTTGATGGCTCTTGGGTTTACACTGGCCCTCCTCCTCCTCCTCCTCCTCTTCCTCCTCATCCTCCTCCTCCTCCTCCTCCTCCCTCCCTCCCTCCCTCCCTCCATATCTCCCTCCCTCCCTCCTCCTCCTCCTCCTCCTCCTCCTCCTCCTCCTCCTCCTCCTCCTCTTCCTTCTCCTCCTCCTCATCCTCATCCTCATCCCCATCCTCATCCTCATCCTCATCCCTCCTCCTCTGGCGAGGCAGGGTGCACCGGCGGGCCTTGGCGCGGCGCTGGCGGGAAACTGCAGGGGGGCCAGAAACCCGCAACGCGGAAGCTCGAGGGGGGGTCCAGGGGGAGGAAGAGGGGAGGGAGGGATCAGGGAAGGGAGGATCGAGGAAGAGGTCGAGGATCAGGGAGCCGAGAAGGAGGGAGGGTGTGAGGATGGGAGGAAAGATCGGAGGGTTTCAGAGGTCGAGGAGGAGTACGAGGCGGAGGAGGAGGAGGAGGAGGAGGAGGAGGAGGAGGAGGAGGAGGAGGAGGAGGAGGGAGAGGAGGAAAAGGAAATATATGGATAGGAAGGACAGGGGGGGGTAATAAAGAGGTCGGGAAGGGGGGATGGGGGTGAGGAGGGGAGGAGAGATGGAACTTGTTGTGATGTACGTCGGTCTTCCATGAACTGCACTTGATCTAGAGCGTCCCGAGAAGGGGGAGGAGGGGAAGGGGGAACGAGGGATAGGAGGATGAGGGGGAGACAGGAGGAGTGTCGAGGAGGAGGGGGGGAGGGGGAGGAGGGGGAGGAGGAGGAGGAGGAGGAGGAGGAGGAGGACGAGGAAGAGGAAGAGGAGGAGGAGGAGGACCAACACAGGCGTTGAGGGAAGGCTAAGGCTAGGCCGACCCGACCCTTAACCAAAACCTTGGGTTACATCCGATCATCCACTGACGCTCTCTTCGGCCTGCCTCTGCGCCCCTTCCTTGAGGAGCTGAGCGGCAGGGATTGGCTGGGGCAGCTGGGGGGTGGCCTTCAAGCTACTGTTGTGGTGTCGGCCGCCCGACAACAGGGCCCAAGCATTCCAGCAAAACTTGCTTTGGAAGATCTCCTTGCATTCACCTCGGAGGCCCTTCAAGTTACTCTCTGAGTAATGGCCGCCCATCAAGGTAGTCGCGCACAAATGGGGCGTGCTTCTTGGGCGCTCTAATTAGGGTAGAGAAGGCAACACAATTGCCGAGGAATGTCTCGAGCATGCGGGACTAGCGGGTGCTGTCAGATCTGGCTCTCGTGTGGCAGGCCAAGCACAACCCATGCGTAGTTAGCAAAACCCATTGGTGCTTGGCCCCTCCCGCTGGGTTACGGCACACATGAGCACGCCAAGGCAGACCCGCAGGTTTGGGAGGAGGCCCAGTCCAGACTTGGACCGCTCCAACAGCACCGGCATGGGGCGTGAGGCACCTAGAGGGCTTCGCATGGGCCTTGTTCCACGTACGCTAGGCTAGGGGAGACCAAAAGGTGAGCGCCTCTGCTACGAACCTGACCAGTCTCTTGACTCGGCCACTGACTTCTTTATATAATCCGAGCTCTTGCTGGGACGGGCCTGGGATGCGGGCCGCCGCTTGCTTGGCGGCCTTGTCTGCCCCATCGTTCCCCTTTGCAGCAAACCAGTCCCTCGAGCTAGCCTCGAGTACCTCTGGGTCCTGGTGGGCTTGAGCCCCATCGGGTTATTGTAGGCTTGAGCCCCATCGGGTTATTGTAGTCGGAGTGCGAAAATTCGAAGAGGAAAAAGCGGATGATTTGGCAGATGAGCATGAGGAAGAGGAGGTGGAGCGCGGCCTGGAGGAGCAGGAGGAGGTGGAGGAGAAGGAGGGGGAGGAGAAAGGAGGATGACAAGGACGAGCAGCACCATGAGCTGGAGTGCGAGGAGCGGGAGGAGCAGGAGGACCAGGGGAAGGCGGAGGAGGGAAGAGGAGCGGGGCGACAACGAGGATGAAGCACTCGGGCCCAGGAAAGTGGCCCGCGCGGGGCGCCACTCCGAGCGGCAAAAACCAGCCCGCCGATCCCAAAACGAGACCGCCGCTGCAGCGGGAGCACCACTCCGAAGGACGGACAGCACTCCCATGAGGCCAGCGCTGCAGCGGGAACTTCATGTTGGACGTAACCGAAACATTCGGATCGAACATTCGGTCGGCATGTCCCCCTACAGGGGGATTTTGGGCGAAAAATTAAATATACACCAAAAAAACTCCCCAAAGGCTCCAAAACAGTCAAAGACTCATCCCCTGACAATTGTTTGACTATTTTTGAATATCCCTCCTGTAGAGAGACACGCCCGACTTAAATCTAACACACACACACATACACACACACACACACACACGCACACACACACACACACGCACACGCACACGCACACGCACACGCACACGCACACGCACACGCACACGCAAACACACACACACACGCACGCACGCACGCACGCACGCACGCACGCACGCACGCACGCACACGCACACACACACACACACACACACAGACACACAACAGCACACGCACACGCACACTCACAACACAAACGCCACACGCGCACGCGCCAGCGCACAGCGCAACGCGCGACCGCGCACGCGCACACGCACTACTGCACACGCACCGCACACGCACGCGCGACACGCACCGAAACCCGCACACGCACACGCACACTCACACCAACACCCACACCACAACACACACACACGCAACACGCACACGCCACGCACACGCAAACGCACACACACACCCCCCACACACACACACACGCACACGCACACGCACACGCACACGCACACGCACACACACACACACATACGGCACCCGCACACGCAACACGCACCAACGCACACGCACACGCACAGCACGCCGCACATAAACGCACACGCACAACACAACCCCAACACAGACACAAACTGCACACGCACACCACACTCACACGCACACGCACTACTCACGCACACACGCCCCCCCGCAACACACCCCCCCCCACACACACCCACACACACACACACACACACACACACACACACACACACACACACACACACACACACACACACACACACACACACACACACACACACACACACACACACACACACACACACACACACACACACACACACACCCACGCACGCACGCACGCACGCACGCACGCACGCACGCACGCACGCACGCACGCACGCACGCACGCACGCACGCACGCATGCACACACACACACACAAACACACGCACGCACGCACGCACGCACGCACGCACGCACGCACGCACGCACGCACGCACGCGCACACGCACACGCACCCACACGCATTCTCTAGATCATGCGGAGGGGGGCACGCTCCTCTCGGGCCGCCCTCGGGGGAGAGAGAGAGGCGACCAGCACTCCTATATGGTGCACCCTCGCGCAGGGAGGAGCGGAGGAGGCCTTGGCAGGGAGGGCCCGCGCTCCTCCCCCTCCCCTTGGGCCCCCCCCCTGGTGCGCCGACCGATCACCGACGGGCCGAGATCAGCCCGACACCGGACGCGGCGGCACGCCCGCCGGCCGATAACGAACCAGACCAGCCGGATGCGGCCGACTGCGACGCGTTTGAGCCGACCGAACCGCGGACGCCCTCGGTGCGCCGTCGGCGCGGACACCCTCGGCGTGCAGTCGAAGCGTGGCCGCCAAAGCGTGGGTCAAGATGAGGCCCTTTCGTCGAAGGCCCGCCGCTACGCTTTCTACAAGGGACGCCGGCGAAGGGGACTTCTGAGACCGCGTCGCTGCACTTGAGACTCCGAAGAGTGCGAGCGAAGGCGCCGTGCAGCCACCCAGTGGGCGAAGCCGAGCGGACTTGAGAAATCGGCATCGCCCGTCTCAAATGGGAAGGCGAAAACCCTCCCCCGGCCCACCCCCATTCCCGACCCCATCCCCGAACCCGCGATCCAGGGGGTCGGGACTGGGGGATGGGGGCGGTCCTTCGGGGTCCAAAGATGAAGAAAACGCCCCCACCCTCAGTCCCGAACCCTTGAATCGCCGGCTCGGGGATGGGAGTCGAGACTAGGGGTGGGGGTGAGTTTCCGCCTTCTGGTCAAAAAGTCCCTGTCCCTGGGGCCCCTTTGGGAACCACGCGGGAAGCGTGGCCGACGAAGCGCGGGTCAAGATGAGGCCCTTCCGCCCAAGGGCCCGCCGCCCCGTGGCGAGACGAAGACGGCACCTTCCCCTGCGTGGGGCCCCTTTCGGAACCACGCGGGAAGCGTGGCCGCCGGAGCGCGGGTCAAGATGAGGCCCTTCCGTCCCAGGGGCCCGCCGCCCCGTGGCGAGACGCAGAGCCCTCCGGGGCGGAGGGCCCGGCCCCCGCCGGAGCCAGGGCCGCGCCTCGCCCTCCCGACGGCCGCGCCGGCGCTCTGGCTGCCTCGACGAGCTCCCGCGGGCCTCCCCGGGGGCTCCGACGGCGGCGTGGGCCCCCGAGAGGCCTCGGGCGGGCGGCAGCTGCAGCCGGAGGAGTGGCCCAAGGCAAGAAGCCTGAGATCCGACGCTCCAACAAAAACTGGCACAGGCGGTGTTTGGCCGTTTCCGGCCTCGGGGGGCCCTCGCCGGGCCTCGGGAGGGTCAAGAAACGACTCAGGACGAAAGACTGGTCCCGGGGAAGTGGTCCGGACCTCCGGGGCCCACGCATCGAGAAAATTGGAGCAGCCGGATGTCTGGGAAGCCTGGGCCAGCTTTCCGAAGCTTCTGGAAACAAGTCTGGGCCAGTTTAGGAGCTCGCGCTGGAGGGACGAGCGTGCGTGAGAAGCTGGGTCAGCCTTTCAATCGGTTGGTTAAGAAACGCTGGCCCAGCTTTTCGGGAGGAGGCGTATCAAGCATATGCTCGACCGTAGGGGGGGGGGGGGGGGCCTACGTGGAGGGAAGAGAAGGGCCCAACCTAAGAGGACGAAAGAGGGCCCGAAATGGGGCCCTTTCAAAGCCTCTTGTGGAGCCAGCAGCGGCCCCCAAAGGAGCCCTCAAGTGCCCCTTTGGGGCCCGTTCCTCCGCCGCCCACTTGCGCCACCCCGCCCGAAGGTCTGGGCCCCATGCCCCAGGACGGGCCTCTCGCCTCCTCCCCCTTCCCCCTCCCACTTGATTCCCCCTGCGGGTACACTGCGCGGCCTCGTGGGGGCAGCCCTGCTGTCTCCTCCTCCTCCTTCTCCTCCTCGCTCCTCCTCGCGCCTCCTCGCTCCTCCTGGCTCCTCCTCGCCTCCTCCTCCTCCTCCTCCTCTCCCCTCCTCCTCCTCCTCCTCCTCCTCCTCCTCCTCCTCCTCCTCCTCCTCGCTCGCTCCTCGCTCCTCCTCCTCGCGCTCCTCCTCTCCGCGCTCCTCATCCTCCTCCTCCTCCTCCTCCTCCTCCTCCTGCTCCTCGCTCCTCGCTCCTCCTCCTCGCGCTCCTCCTCCCCGCTCCTCCTCCTCCTCCCTCCTCCTCCTCCTCCTCTCCTCCTCCTCCTCCTCGGCTCCTCCTCCTCCTCCTCCTCCTCCTCCTTCTTCAACCCCTCTTCCTCCTCCTCCTCCTCCTCCTCCTCCTTCTTCAACTCCTTCTTCATCATCTCCATAGTATGATCACTCTTCTTTTTCATCGTATTATTACTATTATTACTGTTATTACTATTATTATTACTATTATTATTATTATTATAATTATTATTCTTATTATTATTACTACCATTATTAGTATTAGTATTATTGGTATTGTTATTGTTGTTATTATTATTATTATTATCATTATTATTATTACTATTATTATTATTATTATTATTAATATTATTAGTATTATTAGTGTTATTAGTATCATCATCATCATCATCAGCATCATCATCATCATCATCAGCATCATCATCATCATCATCATCATCATCATCATCATCAGCATCATCATTATGATTCTTATTATTATCATTGTTATTCTGCTTCTTATTAATGTGGTTCATATTCTTAGTATTATTATCCTCTTCCTCCTCCTCCTCATCATCATCATCCCCGCTTCTCCTCCCCGCTTCTCCTCTCCGCTCCTCCTCTCTCCTCCTCCTCCTCCTCCTCCTCCTCCTCCTCCTCCTCCTCCTCCTCCTCCTCCTCCTCCCCTCCTCCTCCTCCTCCGCCTCCGCCTCCGCCCGCTCCTCCTCCTC
>CAUYUJ010009238.1:0-35438 GCA_963575745.1 Prorocentrum cordatum
TTTTTTTTGTTGTTTCGTAGAAGCTGTTCTCCGTGGACCTCGCCTCCGCCTCGGGCGACAAGTAGAATTGGCGGAGCTGCTTGCCGCCATAGTCTTCGAAAACGCATTGCCACGCCTTCGCGCCGATCTTGAGGTGAACGAAGACCAGTCTCCGCGGAGCCCCGTATGTCAGTTCCTTGAAAGCGTTGCACTTCACCTTGACGGGGTTCTTGAAAGAGACGTGCTTCGGGATCGCATCGGCGCCGCCCTGGCCGTCCAATATTGCAAATTGGAGCTGGGGGCCTCTGGGCAATGGGCCCTTGAAGCCGAAGGGCGATGGGGGGCCACCCCGCTCATTGATCTCGGGGGCAGCCTTGCAGAGCACCTCCGAGTCCTCGGGCGCGGCGCCCATGTGGCCCCCGACGAGGTCGATGTAGCGCGCCGGCGGATTGCCCGTCGGCGCGGCGCCCCTGGCGAACTCGCCCATCACGTCAATGGCGATTCTTGTGGGGGGGCGTAGGGGTTACCAGCGGAGTCGACAGGGGGCGCAGGCAGTGGCCCTCGACGCGCTCCTTGATATCCTCGCACAGGGCCGTGGCTTTGACCAGCGGAGTATCGCTCGAGGCGAGGCGCGGCGGGGGTCTGTGATTGAACCCAAACAGCTACGAGTGTATGAATGTTGCAACCAAACAAGTATGAATGTTGCAACCAAACAAGTGCCGGCTGCCCCCTTGTTGTTCTCTCGTGGTGGTAGTGGTGGTGGTGGTTGTGGTAATCGTAATAGTAATAATAGTAATCGCAAAAATAATCGCAGTGGTAGGGATCGTAATATCACTTCGTAGTATTCGTGGCATGTGGCGGCGCGTGCGCGCGCTCGCCTGCTCCCTCGCGCACGTCAGTAACATCTTTGTTGTGCCCCCCCCCCCCCGCCAGAGCAGTAAATCTGGAATCAGGCATCGGGGAAATCCGCAAAACTCAAACAGAGAAAAGCGGACCGCCCCCGAAACATCAAAATCCATCGCAAGCCACTGCGGCCATGAAGTTATGGAAGGGAAAACGTTGCCATTCGCTACATATCAACACCGAAGAAAGTTCGCAACCGGCGCCGTGATAGCGCATTCCCCCTTCCACATAATATGTCCCAAAATACTATAAAGGATTGTTGGTCGTTGCTCCTGCGCGGGCGATCTGGCGGCTCTCGACAGATCATTCAGCGCTTGCGCCGCGCGCGCCACGCCCCACCAATAAAAAAAAACTTCTCCGACAACGCAGTGGCCCCGACCCCCCCCCCCCCCCCCCTCAACGTAATATGTCCCATAATATTATAATGGATGTTTGGATGTTGCGCCTGCGCGGGCGATCTGGCCGCTCTCGACAGATCGCCCCGCGCCGGCGACGCGCGAGCTACGCGCGCCGCATGGGGGGTGCAGACGCGGATTTTATATATATCTCTCTCTATATATATTCTATATATTACTATATAATATATAGTTATAACTTCTCTGGCAACGCCGTGGCGCCGAGCCCCCCCCCCGCGTTCTATGTGCCATAGTATTATATATAATTTAGACGCTGTGCCTGCGCGGGCGATCTCGCCGCCCTCGGCAGATCGCCCCGCGCCGGCGACGCGCGCGCTACGCGCCCCCAAATGAAAATGCCTTCTCCTCCTCCCCCTCCCCCCCCTCCTCCTCTTCCCCTTCTCCGCGTTCCATGTCTCCTGAGACTATGAAAGATTTCTAGACGTTGCGTCTGCGCGGGCGATCCGGCCGTTCTCGACAGCAAGGGCGCTCGCGGCCGCGAAAGCATTCCATTTTGCTATACGACGGGCACCGCGCGAATAACTGCTTCCATAAAGTTAGATTAGTTGACGAGCTCTGAAGGCGGGCCGAGGAGGAACTAGAGCGCCACTCATTCCCCATCGCGAAAACAGCGGCCCGCCACGCGGGGCGAGGACGAGGGGGGCGACGGACTCAACGGCGCCAGCGGGCTCTTGACCGAAACCGCGTGCTTGTCCTCGTCTGGGACGACGATCTCCGATAAGATCAGCTCGCCGCTCCAAGCGCTGATGTCGCCCAGGCGCGCGGGCCCCGTGGCCCCGCGCCGCTCGCGCCCCTGCGGCTCGGACCTGGGCTCGCGCCCCTGCGGCTTGACGCCAAACGTCTCGCACGCACGCTTCTCGATGCTCTCGTGCGTCGTGGCCGGGGAGGCCTCTAGACGCACTTTGTTCTCGCGCCCGTTGGGCGAGTCGCTGATGCGCAGGACCGCGGCCCCCGTCTCGAGGGGCGCGGACCGCTTGAAGCGCGCCTCCTCCGGCTCCGCCTCGCGAGCCGCCCTCGGCTTGGCTTTGGAGTCCTTCGGAGCAATCTTCTCGGACTCGACCTTGACGGCCAGCCCGCCCTTGGTCTTCGGATCGCCCCTGGCCCGCTGGACATGCACCCCGCTGCCCCTCTCGGCGATGGTCGCCGCGAAAACCCCGGGCTTGGAGGAGGCGGCGGCAGGCGAGGAAGCGGCCGCAGACGACGCCATTGCAAGGCCAGGCGCAGTTTGAATTGCAAGGGGCGCCAAGCTGACTTGATGTGAAATACTGCGGAATTGCCGACGGTTCGCATCCAGTGAAATCGCCGAGGAGACCAGCGGCGCATTCAACGGCAGATGACGGACCATCCTACAAGAGATGACGCGCATCCGCCCCCCCCCCCCTCCCCCCCCCCTTCACCCCCCCCCTGCCTCCCCCACAAACCCTCCCCCCTCTTCCCCCCCCACGCCCCCCCCCCCCTGAAAGGACTCTCTGGTGGCCCGAATAGCACAGGGAAGACGACGCCAGAGAGGCCGGCGAGGGGGGGCCCGCCGCTCGCCCCACCCGGGGGAGGGGGGGGGGGGGCGAATAACAAAAAAAACATTGAACCAAAACCAACAAATCAAAGACAGAAGGCGCCCCGCCCTTTAAAACAAAAGCAAACGATTAAACAACACAGATTGTAATGACACCTGGCATGTGCATTTTTTTTTTTTTTTTCTCTCTCTCTCTCTCTCTCTCTCTCTCTCTCCTCTCTCTCTCTCTCTTGTTTATATATATATTATCTCTCTCTCTCTTTTCCTCTCTCTCTCTCTCTCTCTCTCTCTCTCTCTCTCTCTCTCTCTCTCTCTCTCTCTCTCTCTCCAGCCTTCGGCCTTTGGTTTCTTTGTTTTTCCCTGTGTTTCCATTTTTTCCACCTTCGGCATTTCATTTGCGAAGCTTCCCCATATGACCCCTGTGTGGCGCTGTCCAAAGGATTCCTTTTTGCTGGGCTTTCCAATATAATTCCTTCGCGCTGCTTTCCAGAATCATAATCTCTTTGCGGCGCTTTCCAAGGGATCCCTTTTGCCAGGCTTTCCAATGGAAGTATTTTGCAATGCTTTCCAAAGGATTCCCTTTGCGAGGCTTTCCAATATAATTCCTTTGCGCGGCTTCCCAATCGAATCCCTTTGCGGTGCTTTCCTTCGGAATCCCCGCGCGGCGTTATATATATATATATATATATATATATATTATTGGTTTGTTTGCGTGCGCGTGCGTGTGTGTGTGCGCGTGTGTGTGTGTGTGTGCGTGTGTGCGTGTGCGTGTGTGTGTGTGTGTGTGTGTGTGCGTGTGTGTGTCTGCGTGTGTCAATGTGTGTGTGTGCGTGCGTGCGTGCGTGCGTGCGCGCGTGCGTGCGTGCGTGCGTGCGCGTGTGCGCGGGTGGGCGGGGGCGGTGTGCGTGCGTGTGTGTGTGTGTGTGCGTGTGTGTGTGTGTGTGTGGTGGGGGGGGTGTTGTGGGTGGTGCGGGTGTGTGTGTGTGGTGTGGCGCGTGCCGTGTGGCGTGTGCGGGGGAGGGGGGGGGGGGGGGGCCGCGCCCGTGCATCTATCTACATATATATATATACTAGAACCGAAGCGAAGCGTCGTGGGGGCGTCTTTGGACGTCTGGGATCTCCTGGGGCCTCTTGAGGGGCCCCCTGGCGGCCTCCTGGCGGCCTCTTGGGGCGGAATGCTCGAGCTTGCGGTTCGTGGTCCCCCTCTGGGCCCCCTCTTGGGCCCGTCTTGGGGCCCTCTTGGGCGCCTCTTGGGCCGTCTTGGGGCCCTCTTGGGCTGTCCTGGGGCCCTCTTGGAAGCTTCTTGGGCCGTCTTGGGGCGGTCTTGGGCGCCTCTTGGGCCGTCCTGTAAAGTCGGAAAGCCCAAAAGCAACTTTGTTGAACATGTACGTTTTACGAAGGGAATGGGCCAACTTTTGCGTCTAGGGGCCCTCTTGGGACGCATGTTGGAGGCTTCTTGGGGCCTCTTGGGGGCGTCCTTGGACGTCTGGGGTCTCCTGGGGCCTCTTGAGGGGCCTCCTGGGGGCCTCCTGGCGGCCTCTTGGGGCGGAAGGCTCGAGCTTGCGGTTCGTGGTCCCCCTCTGGGCCCCCTCTTGGGCCCGTCTTGGGGCCCTCTTGGGCCATCTTGGGCGCCTCTTGGGCCGTCTTGGGGCCCTCTTGGGCTGTCCTGGGGCCCTCTTGGAAGCTTCTTGGGCCGTCTTGGGGCGGTCTTGGGCGCCTCTTGGGCCGTCCTGTAACGTCGGAAAGCCCAAAAGACAACTTTGTTGAACATGTACGTTTTACGAAGGGAATGGGCCAATTTTTTGCGTCTAGGGGCCCTCTTGGGACGCATGTTGGAGGCTTCTTGGGGCCTCTTGGGGGCGTCCTTGGACGTCTGGGATCTCCTGGGGCCTCTTGAGGGGCCTCCTGGGGGCCTCCTGGCGGCCTCTTGGGGCGGAAGGCTCGAGCTTGCGGTTCGTGGCCCCCTTCTGGGCCCCCTCTTGGGCCCGTCTTTGGGCCCTCCCTCTTGGGCGCCTCTTGGGCCGTCTTGGGGCCCTCTTGGGTTGTCCTGGGGCCCTCTTGGAAGCTTCTTTGGCCGTCTTGGGGCGGTCTTGGGCGCCTCTTGGGCCGTCCTGTATCGTCGGAAAGCCCAAAAAGCGACTCTGTTGAAAATGTACGTTTTACGAAAGGGAATGGGCCAACTTTTGCGTCTAGGGGCCCTCTTGGGACGCATGTTGGAGGCTTCTTGGGGCCTCTTGGGGGCGTCCTTGGACGTCTGGGGTCTCCTGGGGCCTCTTGAGGGGCCTCCTGGGGGCCTCCTGGCGGCCTCTTGGGGCGGAAGGCTCGAGCTTGCGGTTCGTGTTCCCCCTCTGGGCCCCCTCTTGGGCCCGTCTTGGGGCCCTCTTGGGCCATCTTGGGCGCCTCTTGGGCCGTCTTGGGGCCCTCTTGGGCTGTCCTGGGGGCTTCTTGGGCCGTCTTGGGGCGGTCTTGGGCGCCTCTTGGGCCGTCCTGTAACGTCGGAAAGCCCAAAAAGCAACTTTGTTGAAAATGTACGTTTTACGAAGGGAATGGGCCAATTTTTTGCGTCTAGGGGCCCTCTTGGGACGCATGTTGGAGGCTTCTTGGGGCCTCTTGGGGGCGTCCTTGGACGTCTGGAGGCCATCTTCAGCATCTCGGAGCCCTCTTGGAGGCCTCTTGGAAGTTTCTTGGGCCGTCTTGGGCGCTTCTTGGGCCGTCTTGTCTGACTGGGGAGGCCTCCGGCAAGCCCCGACGAGCCTCCGGGCCCCCCGGGGCGCACATTTGTGGTCGAGGTCCCGGCCCCGGGCCCCCGGACCCGGTGCGCCGTTATATGTGTGTGTATATATATATATATATATTTGGGGATGCTGCCCCACTGAATACCACGAATAAAATAACAAGGTGCACCTGGGACAATCAAATCCGTAATTCTCATATACAATGATTGAGGGCGCTTCATCCCCGGGCTGCTGCGCCCGTGATTTGGACGGATGAAGTACGTCTCGTCAAGCGACTCGGAGGCGTGCTTGCACTCCTTGAGCTGCAGCCTACTCTTCAGCATTCCAGCATGGTCGACCATGCCAATCAGGCCCAACACAGCTAAGGCCTGGCCTGCCCAGTGGCGGTTCGTGAGCTTCCGGCGTGCAGCCCCCCGGCGCTTGCGATGATAACGCCCGCGTCCTTCAGGTGGCCAGCGGCCGAGCAGCTCTGAAAGAACAGCCCATCCATCAAATTCATCAAAGGATGGTACTTCTCGCAGGAACCTGTCAAAAAGATGGCCCCCATGGAAAGGTTTGCGGCGAAGAGCAGTCGCAAGCCACTCTGAGCACTGACTCTGCTCCTCATAGCTGAACCTTGGCGTTCTGATATTTTCTGCTTTGAGGGCCCCAATCAAATCGCCCATCTCCGAATCGCACGTGGGCGCCGGGCATTCGTGCAGAATGGTGCGCGCAGTCTGGCGCGCATGCGCGCCCTTGTCGTGATGGGCGGCGGTGTCCACGAGATCGCACTTCACCGCCGTGTATCGATCAGACCCGTCGTCAATCTGAGGATGATATGCTGGGTTGATCTTCTTGCGATTGGACGTGCGTAACTTGCCCCAGTGCTCTCGGCACTCCACTGGCATCTCCCAAATAAGAGCAGGTTGCCCTGCGGAACTCTAAGCCGGTTGCCCCAGCTGGACTCTGAGCAGGTTGCCCCGCTGGACTCTGGGCTGCCGCTAATGCGGCAGGTGCCGGAGCGTTAGCCGCCAATATGGCAGCGCCAGCGGTTCCCCTGGGCGCCCCAGGAGTCCCTGGCGGGGTGCTGATGTCAAAGTCCTGGTGCTTCTTCTTTTTGACGTTGTAGGACTCGGCTGTCTTATCTTTGGAGGCCATTCCATCCCTGGTGCCTTCGACGAGGTTGCCAGTGACCTCTTCTCGGTGCCGCGCCGCGTTGAAGAAGCGCCCCTTGTTGGTCCTTCCAATGGCGGCGCCCGGTCAGTCCTGCGCGCCCGACCCAGTGTAGGGCCGCGACGTGGCACAGGGTCATTTGGAGTAGGAGCACCGGTGCCTTCAAATGCAGCCGCTGCGGCAGCCGCTGCTGGCCCTCTGGATCGACGTCGGCCAGCAGGTTGCCCCGCATATCGTTGCTGCTTATGTCTCAAGGGTTAGGATAATCTGGGCTCTTCCTCTTCTTCTGCTTGGGTCTGAGCTGATCAGGGCCAAGCGACGGACTCGATGAATCCGAAGATGGAGAAATATTGATGGGCGTCTCTGGCTTCGGCTTGGGGGCAGGCTTAGCCGCGGCCCCTGCCGGCGCCCGTGGCCCGCGTCGCACGGGGCCCCGGTCAGGGCTCAAGTTGATGCCACTTGGCGTTCTGAGGGCCAAGATATCAATTGTGGTCTTTTGCTCCCCGGCCACAAAGTGTTCGGTAGAACTAAGCTGTTTTTCCCAGCCAACCTGGGTTGTTGAGCCCTCGTTGTGAAAAGACAGCCCCCGCGTTCCTCCCCCCCATCCGCCTCCCCCCCCCTTCCTTCCCCCCCCCCTCTCCTCCTCCCCCTCCTCTCCCACTCCTCCCTTCTCCCCCTCTTCCCTGCGTTTCGCCCACCCAATGCAGCGTTTCGTAGTCCCATAGGGAGCTCCGCGGAAGGCCCCAGCGCCACCGTCCACATGCGTCTCCCCCACTCAGCACAGAACATCGCGGCCCCACAGGGAGCTCCACCGAAGGCCCAGCGCCACCGTCCACACGCGTCCCCCCCCGGCCCCCACACTCAGCACAGCGCTTCGTGGCCCCGTAGGGGGCTCCACCGAAGGCCCCAGCGCCACCGCCCACATGCGCCCCCCCCCCCCCCCCCCCCCCCCCGCCCCCACTCAGCACAGCGCTTCGTGGCCCCATAGGGAGCTCCACCGAAGGCCCCAGTGCCGCCCCCGCCCACATGCGCCCCCCACTAAGTGCAGCGCTTCGTGGCCCCATAGGAAGCTCCACCGAAGGCCCCGCGCCACCGTCCACATGCGCCCCCCCCCCCCCCCCCCACTCAGCACAGCGCTTCGTGGCCCGATAGGGAGCTCCACCGAAGGCATCAGCGCCGCCGCCCACATGCGCCCCCCCCCCCCCCCCCCCCCCCCCCCCCCCCCCCCCCCCCCCCACCCCCACCCCCCACAACCCACCCACACGCACACACACGCACACCCACCCCACCCCCCACACACACACACACACACACACCCACACCACAACACACACACACACCACGCACACACGCACACGCGCACGCACGCACGCACGCACGCACGCACGCACGCACGCACGCACGCACACGCACACGCACGCACACGCACACACGCACACGCACACGCACACGCACACGCACACGCACACGCACACGCACACGCACACGCACACGCACACGCACACGCACACGCACACGCACACGCACACGCACACGCACACGCACACGCACACGCACACGCACACGCACGCACGCACACACGCACGCACACACACACACACACACATGCACACACACACACACGCTCAGCACAGCGCTTCGTGGCCCCAGAGGGGGCTCCACCGAAGGCCCCAGCGCCACCGCCCACATGCGCCCCCCCCACTCAGTACAGCGCTTCGTGGCCCCATAGGGAGCCCCACCGAAGGCCCCGGTGCCACCGCCCACATGCGCCCCCCCCACTCAGTGCAGCGCTTCGCGGCCCCATCGGGGGCCCCGCCGAAGGCCCCAGTACCACCGTCCACATGCGCACCCCCCGCTCAGCACAGCGTTTCGTGGCCCGATAGGGGGCTCCACCGAAGGCCCCAGTGCCGCCGTCCACATGCGCCCCCCCCCCACTCAGCACAGCGCTTCGTGGCACCGTAGGGGGCCCGCCGAAGGTCACAGTGCTACCGCCCACACGCGCCCCCCCACTCAGTAGCGCGCTTCGTGGCCACATACGGAACTCCACCGAAGCCTCCAGCGGGGCCGTCCGAGTGTGTCCTGGAACACCATATTTAAATTTTCACCCACCCATTGCAGCGTTTCGTGGCCCCACAGGGAGCTCCACCGAAGGCCCCAGCGCCACCGTCCACATGCGCCCCGCACACCCACTGGCGGCACTTTCACCCACCCAGCGCAGCGTTTCGTGGCCCCACAGGGAGCTCCACCGAAGGCCCCAGTGGGACCGCCCACAAGCGCTCCGAAACACTCATTGTGGCATTTTCACCCACCCACTCCAGCATTTCGTGGCCCCGTAGGGAACTCCACCGAAGGCCCCAGTGCCACCGTCGACATGCGCCCCGAAAACCCAACGTTGCATTTTTACCGACCCAATACACCGCTTCGTGGCCCGATAGTGAGCTCCACCGAAGCCCCCAGTGGGACCGTCCGCGTGCGTCTCGGAAGCCCAATTTGGCATTTTCACCCACCCAGTACAACTTTTCGTGGCCCCCTAGAGAATTCCACAGAAGCCTCCAGTGGGGCCGTCCGCATGCGCCCCGGAAGCCCAACTTGGCATTTTCGCTTACCCAGTATAGCGCTTCGTGGCCCCATAGGGAGCTCCACCGAACCCCCAGCGGCACCGTCCGCATGCGTCCCGGAAGCCTTGCTTGACACACCACTCACCCAGAACAGCGCCCCCCCCCCCGCCCAGTGCAGCGCTTCGTGGCCCCATAGGGAGTTCCGCCGAAGAAGATTTTCATTATTGCGGTACCCACAACTGCAATGGTTTGGTCCTTCGCCAGGATAATGCTATGCTGGTATCTGACCAGCCTGTGCCTTCAGCGCGGCAAGCCATCCGCCAGGAGAAGGATCTATCGCCTCAGCAACGACATACCTGGGATCAAAAGGAGTGTCCGTCTGAAGCGTGACATCCGTAGCAATGGAATCGTCCGACGCGTACCCTGCAGGGGCCGCGTCCGCGGGGTCTACATATTCGGCCATCGCGTCAGCCTCATCTCCATCAGATTCTCGTTGGTCGTCCTCTTCTTACTTGGGATCAGCAGGTTTTCCTGCATGCCAATCGCGATTGAACTGCATCGAACAATGAAGAAGTGACAAGTGTTTCCATACGAGGTTTGATCGGGCTATGCCATCAGGTGTGGCGTGGTCGCAATCGCTCTCCGTCAACTGCTCCTCATATGGTGTTGCATCAGGATCGGCACAGTGACCTCGACCATCACCATGAGACCAATTCCACGGCGTCTTTTCAAAGTTTTGGGTTCCTTGAAAGGGCGCCTCATGGGGCAGCCGAGCCTGCGGTCGGCATATTCGGGGCATGAGCAACATACGTTTATGTAGGGCTTCCGCTCCTCGATGATAGCTCTCTTGAGGTTGCGCGTGGCCATCATTTCTGGTATTTTAACAGTCCTGCCCTTTTCGAGCGTGCGATCTTGCCTCGTTCATGTCGTGGACAATTGCGAAGAGAATGCCAGCGGCGGATCCGATGCTCAGCCCAAATCCGACCACGCCAATATTGCATTTTATCTGGGGGGTCGTGCTGGCGAGCCAATCCAGTTCCCGCGTAGCCAGCAAGGCGCTGTATTCCGCTCTCTGGATAATACTCTTCTCGCGGTTGATCTTCTTGAGGCGGGCGCCCCCGCAGGCGCCCCCTCCTCGGGGGAGTGGCAGGTCTATCGGCCAGCCATGGCGGGGCCTTTGGAATTCCCGCGCCAGGAGGATGAGGACGCCGAAGACCGCTAGAACAAGCGCTACTGGAGCGGGCGCGCGCGCGATCCGGTGAGCGACTGGGGATCCGACCGCGACGTATCAGGCGATCGGCATCTTCACACTCGTCGTCCTCGTCGTCGGCGCGATACTTCTTCCTCCAGACCAGGCGGCTCGCCGACCGCTGCCGGAGGCACATGGGCCAATCTGAAGCAGCGAAAGTATATTGACATTCTTCATTATGGCCAAAATCACATTGAATACGCGCAGATAGATCACTGGCGTCTCGCGGCTTTCCCCGCAAAGGATCATATCTGTCGGATTACCAATGGCCCGAGGATAAAGCATCAACTGCACTTCCTCGCCTGCGGCAAGAATGGTAACTTCTGAATCCGCGGGCGCCCCCGCCGCGTCAGCATCTCCCTCGGCGGGCGCGTGGATGTTCGACAAATTCGATATCGGCAGGTTGCCCCGCGATGGGCATGCCCAGCCATTCTGCCAGATCGATGCCGTCGTGGCCAGTGAGCGCCTCCTCGAACAGCTCGCCGGCGCGACTCTCGGGGGCCATACTGGAGTTGAGCTATCTGGCAGCCGTGAAGTTGAGAACTGCAGCTGAGCTGCCGGCAAGGTCAGCTAAAAGAGACCCCCGATCAACATGCTGCATGTCGGAGTCGGTGTGAGCCAGATGTCTTGACGGACCCCTGCCTCCTCCATCGCCTTAAGGGCATCCGCGGCGAAACTGCTGTGCACTGTGGCATATATCGCACTCCAAAATCTTACCGTTGGCATCCTTTGGGCTTCCCCGGCGCCCCTTGGCCTTTTCCCGATGTATGCCTGCGGCTTCAGCCTGCACCTAAAAACATGTCTTCATACTGTCGCCCAGTGAGAGATGCTCGGAATGCTAAAATGCCTCTACCATGCAATCGCCAAAGCTTACTTTTACCTTCACTTCGACCTTTGCCTTTCCTTTGAGTGCTCGTCGTGCGATGCGCCGTGCCCTTCGGACTGGTTTCCCCATGTACCTCCGCCGTCGGCGCTTGTGTTCTGGGTGCCCTAAAAATAACCATTGCGCTTGTTGCTCTTCCGCGAGGTAGGTGGGCATATCCGAGTATTCAAAGGCTGTGGCTTCTTCGCCCAGGGACGCATCGGCATCAGTGCCGGAGTCGAAGTCAGACTCGGCGGGCTTTCCCGCTGAGCCGATTAGGGTCACGGCTTGCACGGGGGATACCGCATGAGGCGGTCCCCGAAGCCTGGCCCAGGAGTCTTGCGACCCCGAGGCCGTTCCACCATTCTGAGCCAGCCGTGTAGTGGTCTCAGTTCGTTGTGGATCATCACTCCAGAAGTTGTTAGCAGGCTGCCCTGCGTTAGCCTCCACGTGAAAGGTCTCGGTTCGGTGGCCGCGACTGAAGACGCCACCGACATTGCCAGGGTCTCTCTCAGCAGCGTGAGCATCTGACCTCGTGCGTTCGAGTAGAGCGTCAAATGTTTGTTGGTCTCTCGGCATGTCGTGGTCTAGAAGCTGCAGGAGTTGTTGTGCATGCGATGTCCCCACTCAAAGAGCTCTGAATAAAATCACTGCTAAGATTTGGAAGTTGGGGATATTGAAGCCGGCTGTTTCAGCTTCATAGTGGGCCATTTCAAAACGTGCTAACGTCTGGTCGATGCGTTCTCCCGCTTGGACTCGGAAGTCAATGAGAGCGGTACCAGAGTTGAGTTGGCGCTCCTCTTCTAAATTCTCGAACTTCGAGCTTAAGAGGAACATGATGTAGGTGGCGCCGTCAATATGGCGGCCACCTATGTTGACGCCAAAGTTGATAACTGCTGGAGGGGCTATCATGGCCATGGTCCGCGCGAGACCTCCCAAGCCTCGCTGCAGAGCTGCAGCCTGCTGGGAAGGTGTCATAGTGCCTGCGGCCACGTTGATCCAGGCATATACTTCGCGGGCGAATTCGCGATCAGGCACTTGGCCAGCTGGGCCCCAGCGAGAGCCGGTCGTTCTTGAGTCGTCTCCGCCACGCATGTGTTCCACCGCACACCTGATAGCGACCCATAAGAGCCCAAATCTAGTAGCACCAATCCAATGACATCGTAGGTCGTGGTCGGCTGTAGTCGGTGATGACTTCCGCTGTGTAGTCGTAAGTCTGCGCGGGGTTGGAGGCGGCAATATGTCGCATCGCATGTTGCCATGCATTCTATACCCGAAGAAGCTTCCAAGTGCAGTAGGTGAGTGGACTTCAGGAGTGTAAAAGCGCGAGGATGTAGGATGTAAGTAGGAGGCCTCCGCGTGAGCAGAGGTATCGCTGCAAGTGTCCTTGCGATAGTGCGTAGCTATATACATTCCTCCGCGCAAACACACTGCACCCTCATTTTCCACCATGTCCGTAGTCCACCAGATAGTGCCGTGGATGGTGAGGAGTAGAGCAAGAGCTGACCACCGCAGGCCAGCTCGGCTACCAACCTTGAAGGGGGCTGGGCGGCCCAGCCATCAGCTTCGCCTTAGGCGAAGCCAAGCTCCTGCTCTGTTGTACCGTAGTAACGATAGTCACAGTAGGAGAGGATGTGCCATCTTAAGCAATATGACAATCCCATTGGTCTCGATAGCGATTGTGTGCCTCGCGATGAGGCGCCGTCATATTTGGGCGGCCGGCCGCTTGAGCCGACGCGGCCGCGGGCGCACGCTCGCTTCCGCTCCTGACGTCCCTCAGCTCGCTTTAGAATAAGAGTGCCCCCAAGAGGCCTCCAAGACGGTCCAAAAAGGTCCTGACAAGACGCCTTGCTGGCCTCCAGACGGCCCAAGAGCCCCCAAAGAAAAATCACTGATTACCCAAGAATGTTTGAAGCATTTCGGCGCTCTCGCCCCTTCCGCTTCCCGACGCTCTTTAGAAAGCCTAAGAAGTTCCCCAGATCGCCCCAAGACGGCTCCAGGAGGGACCCGAAAGAAGGCCCCAAGACGCCTCCAGGAGGCTCCCAAGACGGCCCCAAGAGGGTGCCCAGACGAGGGACCAGAGCGGACATTTCCAGCCCTCGGCCCTGAGAGGCTCCCAGGAGGAACCAGGCGGCCCCCAAGAAGCCCCCAAAAAGCCCCAAGAGGCCCCCAAGGCCCCCAAGAGGCCCCCAAGAGGCTCCCAAGAGGCCCCTAGACCGTCCCCTAGAAGCCCCCGAAAGCGCTTCGAAGAGACCTCAAAAAAGCATCCATGTGGACTCTGACACACGCCAGCGTCGTCGTCGTCGCCGCCGCCGCCGTTGTCGTCGTTCCTTACGGTGGAAACCGAACATGTGCTCTTTAATTAGGGACGAACCAGAGCAACGAACCACGATTTCAACACCGATTCAGTCACGCGCGAACCAAGCTCCAAACCACGCGCGAACCACGCTCCAACCACGCGCGAACTGAACCACGCGCAAACCACACGCGAACTACGCTCGAACCGCGCGCGAACCGCGCGCGAACCACGCGCGAGCCACGCGGGAACCACGCGGGAACCACACGCGAACCACGCGCGAACCACGCGCGCCGGACCACGCGCGCCGAACCACGCGCGAATCACGCGCGAACCACGCGCGAACCACACTCCGAACCACGTTCGAGCCACGCGCGAATCACGCCCGAACCACGCGCGAACCACGGGCGTGGTTCGGTCGTGGTCTGAGGCGTGGTTCGGGCGTGGTTCGGGCGCGGTTCGGGCGTGCTTTGGGTGGATCGGAGCGTGGTTCGCGCGTGGTTCGAGCGTGGTTCGCGCGTGGTTCGGAGCGTGGTTCGAGCGTGGTTCGCGCGTGGTTCGGAGCGTGGTTCGAGCGTGGTTCGCGCGTGGTTCGGCGCGTGGTTCGCGCGTGGTTCGCGCGTGGTTCGAGCGTGGTTCGCAAGCCCCGAAACAGCCAACAAAAAAACAGCGGGAACAGCTCTCAAAGACGAGGACCAATAACTTGTCTTGTGGCCACTCTGAGTCGTTCCCCTTCAGGGTCGGCGGCACTGGCCGTAAGGCCTTCGCAATGCAATTGCAATGCGATTGCACTGCGATTGCACCGCGATTGCAATGCGACTGCACTGCGATTGTAATGCGATTGCACTGCGATTGCAATGCAAAGCAGCGCAAACTTATGTAAAGCAATTCGACACACTGCCGAGCATTGCAAAACATTGCAAAACATTGCCAAACGATGCAATCCAACTCCGTCGGCGACAACGGGCGGCGACTAGCCGGCCGGACCGCCACTGGGACTCAATTACCAACGGCGACGGCGGCGGCGACGCGAGGCGACGGGCGGCGACGAGCCGGCCAGACCGCCACAGGTGCTCAATTACTTCAGAATGTAAGCAAGAACCCGTAATCAGCCACCGTGTCCTCAGGTCCCTGAGGATTTTGTGTTGGCAAGAACCATACGCCCCAAGACCATGGATTTCCAAGCGCTCCTCGGGTTTGGGCCGTGACTTCTCCCGAAGCCCAGGGTGCGTGGTTGGGACTGGACGCTTCCCACGCGCCCTCAGTGACCCATCCTGGGGACCTCTTGGGCTGTCTTGCAAGCCCTGGGCGCCAGCACAAGAAGCCCTGACCATTAAAACACATGAGGTTCCGCACGGTTCCAGCATTATCCGCTTGCCAACTTGCCAGCATTTCTCGTCCAGGATGACCCAAGAGCCTTCCCAACTCGCCCCAAGACGGCCTCCAAGGCCCCCAACCAGAGCCCAAAGGGGCTTCCCAAAGGCCCCCCAAAGAAGGGCCCAAGACGCACCAACACCGCGCGATAATTAGGGGTCCCAGCACGGTGCGTTGACAGACCGTGCGGTGACCTTGACATCCCCAACGACCTCACCGCACGGTCTGCCACAGCACGGCTGTGGGCACCCTGGGAGCCCCTATTGCTCGAGACATCCTCGGAGAAAGGCCCAAGTCCCAAAAACGTGCAGCCGCTCACGAGAGGAAAAAGAGCCACCACCACCAGACTCCGTTCTCAGAGGCCACCGGAGGGAGGAGCGTGTCTTTTTTTTCGGCGGCCAGCTTGGGGGGGAAGCGAGGAGCGTCGGGCCTTCTCAGAAGGCTCGGAAGTCCCTCAGCCTTCGGAGAAGTCTGCTGAGCCTCCCTCGAGGACACAGAAGACTTCTCGGAAGGCCGGAGCGCCTCTGAGAACTCCCGCCGACTTCTGAGAAGGCCTTCTCAGATGAATGAAAGACGGCATAAACAGACTTACACTTTTGACAGTTCGCGCGAATTTCTTGGATCTGCGCAGACCTGGCCTTCCCCAGAGAGCGCCAGAGGCGACGCCGGAGGCGCCGCCAAGGGGGGCTCGCAGATCCAAGAAATTCGCGAGGACCGTCAAAGTTTTTATGCTCATGCCGTCTCTTGTTCTTCGACTCCTGCTGCTCACTTCCCCACCTCACCCCCCCTTAACTGGGGCCCTGGCTATACCCGAGCGTCACCGACCAGGCCGCTCAATAATTATTCAAACCTCAGCACGACGACGTCCTCGCGCGCGACCGCTAAGAGGGGATATGTCGACCCTTATCCCAGGCTCCGTGGGCATTTCGAATGGAACAGAAATTTGAGGCTCAACCCTGGGATATACGACGGGGAGCGTTCATCCTCGATAGGGGTGCATGTGCATCCGAATAGCCCCCTTGGGGTGTATCCCAGGATTTCCCTCCCTTTTTGAGCGGCTTCATTTTTCCTCGGAAAATCAGAAAGGATTGGAAGATTCGCCTGCGAACCGCGGGTGCGACGATGCCCCCCGTCGCTCGCCGCCGAGTATTCGCTGGCAAGCCGCTCCGAACTCCGAGTTTCCGCACCAGCCCACCGCACCGCGTGTATAGTGCCCCCCCGAAGAGGAGCGCCCCCCCCCCCCCCCCAGCGGGTGGTGTGGAGGCCTCGCAGATGGGGTCTGAGCACGGTCGGACCTAGGATTACGATGTTCCAATCTGCTTTAGCCTTTAAGACGAAGGATCTGGAGGAAGTCCGTGGCCTTCTCGGAGCGTTCGGGAACGCTCTGAGAGCGTTCTGAAACGCTCTGGAACGGAATTATCCTCGTCTCGTCCGACCTTGATCACCAGAAAGAATCTCGAGCACCAAGAAAGTATCAACACTGGACGGCGTTCACGCATCGGGCCCTGGGAGGCGATGCTCGTTCGGAACCTTGCTAGCGTGTCGGGCAGACACTGCTTCGATCATTTCCGGGGTTCCCGAAATGGTTTGTGGGATCTGGTCCTTAACTATGATGGGAGCAACATGAACCTAAGACATAATAATGACACCCAAGAAACACCCAATCAAAATGTGTGTTAGGGCTATAGGGCTAGTAGTGTAGGGCTATAAGGCTATGGGACTATAGTGTTGTAGGGCTACAAAACTATTGAGCTATTGGGCTATGGGGCTATACGGCTATAGGGCTGTATGGGGTATAGGGCTATTGGGGCTATTAGGGCTATAGGGCTATAGGGCTATAGAGCTATAAGGTCATAGGGCTATACAATTATGAGGCTACAGGGCTATAAAACTGTAAAGCTACCGGGCACCTCCGGGCATCCCCGGGCACCTCCGGGCACCCCCGGGCACCCGGGCCGGCCACCGAAATCGGCGGCCCACCTCACCTAACCATATGAGGCAAGCTCTGATTGGGGACATCCTTCAAGAGCAAGAGACCCTCCGCCGGCCAAACTGAAGAATCTTCGAGATCCGATAAGACAGAAGCAGGGCCTTGGAAGGCCATGTCGACACTTTGCGGGCGAGGCGCGGCCAGCGAAAGCGGCCAAGGATGGGCCCAAGGGGCAAGGATGCGAGTGTAACCTTGGAAAGTCGCTCATCATCACCATGCGGGTTGACAAATTATAGGCGGGGACGAAAGACTGCACTGGCGATGCACCGGCGACGCATCGGCGATGCGTCGGCGCAGAGAAAATCGGGCTCCATATCGAACCGCCCCGCCGATAGATCGGCGCTGCATCGGCGATGCGGCGCGATCCTCCGACCTCATCTACTCCGACCCCATCTGGGAGGCCTAAATAGTGGTGGTCCTCTTTTCGCCGGCGCGTCCCTCCGCGTAGCCCCCCCTGGCTCACCGCACCGCGCGGGGGCCACAGGGGCGGCCCATCCTAGGGCGACGAGACTTATACATATGCACGGCTCCCTGGCCCCGCCGATCCTGAGCTTGGCAGCAGTGTATACGCCAAACCCTCCTGGCTTGGCCAGAAGGGCGTATGCACAGCTGCTGGTTTCAGGGTGGGCCTGGCCAGGAAGCAGCGGATATATGTGTAGATCTCGTTTGCCCGCGTCCCCCAACTGGTGGTGGTGGGCATGGTCTCGCCGCAGGCCGCTGCGGCCGCGCATATGCAGCGGCTGCAGCAGCTGCAGCAGCTGCAGCAACTGCAGCGCTGGCTCGGAGCCACGGCGGCGGGGGAGCCCAAGTGGGTGCACGCGCTCGTGCCCCTGGCAGAGTGTGCTTCCTCTCTTCACCAGCGGGTCCCTCCGAGCCCCCGCGGGCTCGCGCACCGCAGACGGGGGGGCCCCCGTGGGGGGCGCGCGCGCGCTTCGCACGGAGCCCGGGAGCGCCGCTGGCCGCCGGGGCGCAGCGCCAGCGCGCGGACCTGGAGGCGGCGGGAGGGGCAGCTCTCGTGCTCCTCCTCCTCCTCCTCCTCCTCCTCCTCCTCCGTAGCCATGTTGGCTCAAGTCCGTAGCGGCTCGCTCGAGGCTTGACATTTTGGCAGGAGGGGTTCGACGGCCCTCACCGCTCTCGCATCTCCCCAATGCCTGCCCAAGCTGGAGGTGCCGCTTTCACTACGTCTTGCCCTGGGAACGTACCTCCCATTCCCGACACATCGACGGTCTCAGCTGGCCCATGGCAAATGGTGGACGTCCGCCAAAGTTTGTTTCTGGGGCAGCTGCACGCAAGGCCTGGGCCACGCCCTGGCTATGTCGCTGGTGTGTGCACCCTCGGACGGGGGAAAAGTGGTGGAATCGAGGTGACCTCACGGAGTGCTCCAGCTGTCACTGCAATCAGGGTGCCGCATTTGGTGGCCAAAAGCCGCTCCAGGCACCGCCGAGTGCCAAGGCCCCAGCCATGGAGTGGGAGCGACAGCGACAGAAAGGAGCCCTCGCCAATGCTGCCATCGAGAAGGACAAGCAACTCATTGCCAAGGACCTGGAGATCGCCAAGCTCCGCGAGCAGGTCCTGGCTGCGAAGGCCCCCACCTCAGGTCCCCAGCCAGGGGTTCCCGACAAGTTGGACGCGGATCAGAAGAGGCTGGCCGAGATCACCACGATCGTGCGATCCCTGGCCTCACGGAGCCGTCGGTCGTTGCCGTTCGCGAAGGACTTGAAGCTGAGCGTGCTGCAATCAAGTCTCGCATCATCGGGAGCAAGCCGCACTCGGCCCAGATGCACCATTTCACCACGCGCATTGATGAGCTGGCAAAGAGCAGTTTCCAGCAAGAGAAGGCCCTGGCTACCCTGGAGGCTCAGAAGGTCGAGCTGGAGCCCAAGATCGAGAGTGTCCAGAAGTCCATCAAGGGCCTCACCACGGACATTGCCGAACTCGAGCACCAAAGGTTCCAGGTCTCGGTCCAGCTACCGACGCCACTTCCTGAAGCATACACGCTCAAGACCATGGTGCCCGCGCTCGATCTGCCAGTCGACAAATTGGGAAAGCTCTTCGAGTCAGCAGGTGCCGACACGAACTTGCTAAACCAGGCCACGGCGTGCTTCGAGGCACTCCGAGGACTTCAAGCGCGAGCAGAAACCAAAGCAGCTCCAGGCACAGATCAGTGCAGAGAGGAAGCTGAGGCACAGCCATCGCAGCCAGATGACCCTTCTCAGGGCAGCGCGGGGAGTACACCACCACCCCCCGCAGCGCATGGGCCGATGGATACTGATGATATTGAGGATCTGCGAATGTTTTATCACGCCTACACAGGGGATGCGCCCCCTGAAGACGACGATGAGGCGCGAGAGACTTGCAAGCGATATGCTGAAGCCGCAGAGGCCTTGGCTAAGCGACGCAAGGTCGACCAGGGCACCGCATGATATGATCATCACCATGTATTCCACCGTGGTGGTTACATTTTTCATCCACTATGTTTGCTCGACGCAGCGAACGAAAAAGGTATGTCAGGAACGCGATGCACATGATGTTTGTGGCGAACTACATGTGCCCTCTCGGCGCGGCCATCAATGGCTCCGTCTTTTTTCGCTCAGCAGCAGGCACTTCTGCAAGATGCGGACCACGTACGCCACTGGATATTCAGACAATGGGCAGTCTAATATTAGATGCAGGCCAAATGCCAGATCATGTTCCGAGGGTGATCTTGGGCGCCCTGACTGCAGACCCCGTGAGGCCCATAGGGACCCTGGTGTGGTGGATTCTAGTGTCGAGCGGTCGCGGGACCCGACCTCAGATGGTCGCGGGACCTCGGGATCCGGGGACTTGGGGAATAGAAGACAGCTGGGCAGAGAGCCTCATGGGACTCCAGGGCCCCTGAGGCCCCACAGACAGACGAGCACGACCTTCGACGGCACGGCCACCATCGCCACGCCAGCTCCGAGATCTGTCAAGGGCCTCAGGTGCAGGTATTTGCAGCTCGTCATGGTTGCGGCTTGCACCATGAATGTCAGCCCAGCAAGCGCAACGGCTACTACAATGCCGCCAACCTCATATGATGAGCAGCCGCCACCCGGGACTCCAGAACCTTTGAACGACATCTCAGTGAGCTCAATTGTGACAACCAATGTATCCTCTCATGGACCGCTCATCGACATGCTGAAGTTACCATGGGCCCGATCCTGTGTAATCTGCATCCAAGAGCATCATGCCGATCAAGCTCGATTTGTGGATGTGCAGCATCAAGCTGCTCGAGCAGGTTGCTTAAGACTATGGGCTCATGCACCCCAGTCAGTCAAGGGAGGCACGCATGGCGGCATGGTTATTCTAGCACCATCTCGGGTACGAATCCCACCAGCCCTTTGGGCGTGAGTGGTTTAGCGAGCTTTCTCTGTCCTCAACCCCCCAACCCCCCTTCTTCCCCTTCGGGGAGGGGTTTACCCCTCCCCCTCCCCCCTCCCCCTGGGCCTGGAGAGGGAGTCCGGCGGGTGGTCAGGGGGGTCTTTTTCGACGCCTGGGAGGGCCAAAAAACGACGACCTTCACGAGGATTCTGGCCCCGACGGGGGGACGCACATAGAACCCTCTCCTCTTCTGTGAAGCCAGAATCATTGATTTTACTACGGTTTCGGCCCCATTTTGGCCTTCTGAGGGGGCAGCGCTCCCCTTCCTTCTTCTCAAAATCATTGATTTTACGAAGGTTTTGGGCTCATTTTGTCCTTCTCGGGGGGTAGCGCTCATTTGCGCTTCTGCCGAGGTCGCAAGAGGCCCCCAAGAGGCTCCAAGATGCCCCCAGGAGGCTCCCAAGAGGCCTCCAAGAGGCCCCCAAGAGGCCCCAAGAGGCCCCCAAGAGGCTCCCAACAGGCCTCCAAGAGGCCCCCAAGAGGCCCAAGAGCCCCCAAGAGGCCCCGAAGAGGCCCCCAAGAGGCCCCCAAGAGGCCCCCAAGAGGCCCCCAAGAGGCCCCCAAGAGTCCCCACGAGGAGCCCGAACGACTCACACCAGGACGAGGGGCCCGAACGACTCATACCACGAAGAACCCGAACGACTCACGCCAGAAGGAAGACCCCGAACGACTCCTACCAGGACGAGGCGCCCGACCCATTCACACCACGAGGAGCCCGAACGACTCACACCACGACGCGCGCCTCGAACGACTCACACCACGAGGAGCCCGAACGAGTCACACCAGGAGGAGGGGCAGCGCTCATACAAGCCCCCCAAGAGGGCCCCCAGAGGTCCACCATATGGCCCCAAGAGATCCCCAGATGGCCCACAAGAGATCCCCAGGAGGCACCACGACGCCTCCAGGAGGTCCCACAGATACCCCCAAGAGGTCCCCAAGATGCGCCAAGAGGCGCCGAAGACGCCCCAAGAGGCCTCCGAGCAGCTTCCAAAAGACATCTACTACTACCCTTTCCCGTACGATTACTACGACTTGTACTTCTACTACTACTCATAATCGTTGCACTACATACTGGAAATACCACTACTACTACTACTACTACTACTACTACTGCTACTACTACTACCACTACGACTACTACTACTACTACTACTACTACTACTACTTCTTCTTCTACTACTACTACTACTACTACTACTACTACTGTTAGTACCCCGACTACTACTACTACTAGTACTACTACTACAACTACTACTACTACTACTACTACTACTACTACTACTGCTACTGCTACTTCTACTACTACTACGACTACTGCTACTACTGTCACTACTACTACTACTACTACTACTACTACTACTACTACTACTACTACTACTACTACTACTACGACTACTGTCACTACTACCCTTTCCCGTACGATTACTACGACTTGTACTTCTACTACTACTCATACTCGTTGCACTACATACTGGAAATACCACTACTACTACTACTACTACTACTACTACTACTGCTACTACTACTACCACTACGACTACCACTACTACTACTACTACTACTACTACTACTACTACTACTACTACTACTACTACTACTACTACTACTACTACTACTACTACTACTACTACTACTACTACTACCACTACACTACACTACTACTACTACTACTACTACTACTACTACTACTACTACTACTACTACTACTACTACTATTCTCACGACTATTACTACAACTACTACTACTACTACTACTACTGCTACTACTACTACTACTGCTACTACGACTAGTACTAGTACTAGTACTGCTACGACTATTACTACGACTACAACACTAACTACTACACTCCTACTCCCTACCCTACTCCTACACCTACTCCTAACTGCCTACGTTCCTGAACCTGCTCCCTGCTCCTGCTCCTCTCCTGCTCCTGCCTCCTACTCTACTCCTACTCCTACTCTTACTCCTACTTCCTACTCCTACCCCACTCCTACTCTACCGACTCCTAATCCTGACTACTACTACTACTACTACTACTACTACTACTACTACTACTACTACTACTACTACTACTACTACTACTACTTCTACTACTACTACTAATACTAGTACTACTACTACTACTACTACTACTACTACTACTACTACTACTACTACTATACTACTACTACGACTACGACTACGACTACTACTGCTATCATTTACCACTACTACTACTACTACTACTACTACTACTACTACTACTACTACTACTACTACTACTACTACTACTACTACCACTACTACTGCTACTACTGCTACTACCACTACCAGTACTACAACTGATCCTACTGGTACTACTTCTACTACTACGACTAGGAGCCGAAGAGGAGGAAGAGGAGCAGGGAGAGAAGGCGATGGGAGGCAAGACATAAGGCGGTCGTTCCCCAGTCCTACACGTAACCGACTCTGTCGACTCACACGACGGCGACGTCCTGGACCAGAATGCATGTGGTGTGCGTCGTTGGGGCCCCTCGCCCTGGTGTGAGTCGTTCGGGCCCTTCCTTGTGTGAGTCGTTCGGGCCCCTCGCCGAACGACTCACACATCGAGGAGGGGCCCGAACGACTCTGTCCAGGAGGGGGGACCCGAACTACTCGCACCAGGAGGAGGGGCCCGAACGACTCACGCCACGAAGAGTCCGAACGACTCACACCACAAGGAGGAGCCCGAACGACTCATACCATGACGAGGCGCCCGACCCATTCACACCACGAGGAGCCCGAACGACTCACACCACGACGCGGGCCTCGAACGACTCACACCAGGACGAGGCGCCCGACCCATATGGCCCCAAGAGGTCCCCAGATGGCCCACAAGAGGTCCCCAGGAGGCACCACGACGCCTCCATGAGGCCCCAAATATACCCCCAAGAGGCCCCCAAGAGGCCCTCAAGAGGCCCCAAGGCGCCCCCAAGAGGCCCCACGAGGAGCCCGAACGACTCACACCAGGACGAGGGGCCCGAACGACTCACACCACGAAGAGCCCGAACGACTCACACCGCAAGGAGGGGCCCGAACGACTCATACCAGGACGAGGCGCCCGACCGACTCACACCACGAAGAGCCCGAACGACTCACACCGCGACGCGGGTCTCGAACGACTTACAACACGAGGAGCCCGAACGAGTCACACTAGGAGAAGGCAGCGCTCATACTACTACCAGTACTACAACTGATCCTACTGGTACTACTTCTACTACTACGACTAGGAGCCGAAGAGGAGGAAGAGGAGCAGGGAGAGAAGGCGATGGGAGGCAAGACAGAAGGCGGTCGTCCTCGAGTCCTACACGTAACCGACTCTGTCGACTCACACGTCGGCGACGTCCTCGACCAGAATGCAGGTGGTGTGCGTCGTTGGGGCCCCTCGCCCTGGTGTGAGTCGTTCGGGCCCTTCCTAGTGTGAATCGTTCGGGCCCCTCGCCGAACGACTCACACATCGGTGTGAGTCGTTCGGGCCCCTCGCCGAACGACTCACACATCGAGGAGGGGCCCGAACGACTCTGTCCAGGAGGGGGGGCCCGAACTACTCACACCAGGAGGAGAGCACCGAACGAATCCACTGCGCCGTGCTAGCGGCCACACCCACCCATTATTGATGCAGCGGCGTCTCACAAGGTACTCCCAGTACTGGACGAGAGACTATACACCATCTCAGCCCACTGCCGGACACCCGAAGGAACCCCGCAATCACCAAGAATAAGAGGCAATAGCGGCGAGTACACTAACCAGCACCATCACCTCAGCAGAATAACAAGCACCAGTACAGAATACAGAAACCAGTACCAGCGAACCCACGAACAGAAACTCAATTGAGGAAACATCTCGTCTCCCCACTCGCTCTCCCCAGTCGTCCAATCCACTGTATCCGAGGCAATAGCGGCGAGTGCACTAACCAGCACCATCACCTCAGCAGAATAACAAGCACCAGTACATAATACAGAAACCAGTACCAGCGAACCCACGAACAGAAACTCAATTTAGGAAACATCTCGTCTCCCCACTCGCTCTCCCCAGTCGTCCAATCCACTGTATCCAAACGTCATCTCACCAATGAACCGTCACTGAATACAGAGACCCGCACTCCCACCAGAACTCGGTAACCAGCACCATCACGGAGTACACTAATCAACACCAAAGAACCAAAGCACGAGAGACTATATACCATCTCATCCCAGCGCTGGACACCCGAAGGAACCCAGCAATCACCAATAATAAGAAGCAATAGCGGCGAGTACAATAAAAAAGCACCATCACCTGAGCAGAATAACCAGCACCATTACAGAATACAGAAACCAGCGCCACAGGTAGTGTCGCCAGTAGTACAACTGAGACGACGAGCTCCGCGCCGAACCTCATCGTCCCCAGGCTTTGCTCCACCATTCTGGCATCGGTTGCAACTCGTCCAAGAACTTGCGGTCGTCGGCGGACATCGCTCCGTCGCTGCCCGGCCAGCGTTTCTCTCCGAAAAAGACGGGGGTCAGCGGGCATTTGGCCTGGTGAATGCGACAATGGCACTTGCACTTTCGCTGGCTCTTCTGCAGTGCTTTGCGCAGGTGGCGCACTCTTTCTTCGACGTCAGCGACGCACTCCTTGCACTGTAGCTTCATGCGATTGTGATGCTTGTGATTCCTCAGTAGCGTTTGGTTGAACTTCCGGGCGCCGAACCTGCAAGCGCACCTCTGGCACATGTACGTCTCCAGATCCGTCGGGTCGAATCCTAGCGCACGGCATGCTTTGCAAACCAAAGTTGTGCCCTCTGAAGACGCGTGATTCTTGCGTTCAGACTTCGACCAGTACTTCAGTTCATACGCCGTTGTACATTTCCCACACCGCAGCTTCGTCTGACAGTCCAGGCACACCAAACGGGCCTGCTCCCGCCTCTTCGCGTTGTACAGCACGTACTTGTCGAACGCGAGGCTGCCCAAGTGCTCCAAGCAATCTTCACACTGGTGCTCGTCGATGTTGCCAGGTGCGAACCCTCGCTGTGCGCAGCCCGGGCACACGAGGTCTACATCGTCATACCGATGATGTCTCATAATGGCCGCGCTCCACACGCCTTCGTCAAAAAACATCTTTGCAAGCAGCGCATCCGTGGCTCTGCGGGGTCAGGCTCTTCTTCCAGTAATCACGTTCCACACACCGCTTGCATATTGAATGATCTGGCGGGATTCTCCGTGGAGCGTTGCCAACGGCCATCCCTTGGGAAACCTCGGCCGCCCGCGCAGACCGACAAGGCATTGGGCAGCTCTCGCGCGCGCATTCCACGCATCTCGCCCACCTGCCTTGCGACGCGTACTTCTCGTAGAAGTCAGTGGCTGCTTTCATGCCGAAATCGCGAGCGTCGAGCATGTACTCCTGCTTCCCTTTGAGGTAGCAGCAGACGCACAGGTGCAGCTTCGCCACGGGGTCCATCTTCTCAGCTTCAGCGGCCTCGTCATCAAGCGTACTCCATTCATGAATCGCCTCGTCTGCTGTGATCTGGCCAGGAAGCTTCCGCATCAGTCGCTCGGGCCCCACTGGGTTGCCGAGGCCGAACAGAAAGGTCGAGAACGGTTGCATGACGCAGATGTTTGGCAATCGCTTCACTCTGGACAAGCAGACGTAGGCAGCAATCTGGGCTGTCATGGACGCCCTGCTGGACCAATGCTGCAGGTCCGCGAATGCCGCTTCTAACGTCGCCCCCTGGATCATGTGAGCGGTGGACGCGAAGTCGGGAGAATCCAGAAGCCCGTGCGTCGAGCTTCGATGCCCGTGTGCTTGTTGACTTTCCAGGTCCTGGATCTGCGCTTCACCGGGTATACGCCCGCCGGCAGCTTCCCTACTGTCCATTGAGCTTCTGGGAAATGGATGTAGATCACCAAGGGCAACCTATCCAATATGAACTCGCCATCGATCTCCTGGGGACTGCAATCAGGCGCAAGAGTCCATCCGTAAATCACTCCCTTTCGGTGTCTGTACAGTTGTCTGCTTCGATCGACGTTGTCCGTCAACCGAATGGGCATGCCTTTGGCCAATGGGTAGATGCTCGGAATGTTGCCCGTCTCCTGGTCGTGCCTCTTCAGCCAGGAGAACAACTTCTCGTCCAATTTCTCCTTCGGCAGGTCGCGATCTCCTGGATGCAGCGGCACATCTCGAGCGTAGCACCACGAGAGCTGCACGTTCTTCTGCTTGGCAAACTCCCTCGCGCGCAGGTTCGTCGCGAAGTACCTGGGCACGTTGAAAGTGTACAGAGCAGGTGCGCCGCTGAATGGGTTCATGCGAAGCTCTGGCGCCAGCGAGTCCGTGTCGGTCAGAACCCTGTGTCTCTTGCCTCGCTCCGCGCGGCACTCGTCGCACTCGCCCTCTAGCGAGTTCAGAAGCGCTGCCATGTCGGCGCACCCTCCTGTGAAGCGCCCCCCCCAAGTCTTGCGACACGGGCCCAGTACTGGGTCGTCCACCACGTCGTCGTTGCAAACGCACTTACCCGCGCACGGGGACGTCAACGTCGGGAGCCCGTGGAAGTAGCTGTAGTCCTCCATGCTGAGATTTCCAACTCTGCACTGGCCCAGAAACGAGTTGTACCACGCATCGTCACACCTCATCAATTCAGTCAACTGCCAGAAAAATCGCACGCTATCGACGCCGTCTTGCCAGAACAGCTCCAACGCGCGGCGCGCGCACCCTGCGGGCACGTCCAGAGGGTTGGATGCCAGGAAGGTGCCCGTCACGGGGTGCAACTGCCAAAAATCAGCGCACATGACTACGTTCACTCCCCCGAAGGCGCGATGCAATTCCCCCGCCCTCTTCTTGCACGTGCCCCTCGCACGGACAGCGGCACTGACCACTCGTTCCGGGGTGCCCAGCAGCCCCGCGGACATCATGCTCACCTGGATATGTTGCATACATAACATATCTCTTCTTCTGTGTGCGCTGAGCTATGCTCATTGCCTCGAACGGTCTTGCAAACACAGAGACCCCTGGGGCTTATCAGAATTTGCCCGGACGCCGCCGTTGGAGGTGACGAAGAGCCCGAACGACTCACACCACGTGCAGCCCGAACGACTCACACCAGGACGAGGGACCCGAACGACTCCCAGGTGCAGCCCGAACGACTCACACCAGGACGAGGGGCCCGAACGACTCACACGACCACGAACTCCAACGCGACTCGCACCAGGAGGAGCTCGAAGGCCTGACACCAGGACGAAGGGCCCGAAAAACACACACCAAGAGGAAGAGCCCCAACAATCCACACACGAGGACCCCGAACGACTCACACCACGTCGAGGGCACTCAACGATGTACTCCATGGAGTGACTCCTTCGGTGCCCTCGGGACCTCGTCGATGATGATCACGCGCAGGGCCCCGCACTTCATGGACTGCTTGTGCCTGTCGCCCGTGGCATTCCCGTCGTCGTTCCGCGCCGGGATGCCGCTCCAGTGGTGCACCGTGTGCCCGTTGATCTGCGCCGCCATGGCATTTTGAAACGCCAAGCACACGAACTGAACGCCGTGCTCCCAACCGAGACCTTCCTCCATTAAGTAGCATCCAGCCAATGACGGCACTTTTTCCGGTGCCCGGAAATCCGTGCACTACGTCCAGCAGAGGCCCCTCGGAATTCTGGTTCACGTTGCCCTGCTGCTTCTCCGGCCACTCAATCTTCAAACGTCGAACAAAGTGCTCGAGAAATTTGCGCTGTTTCTCGTTCGGGATCTTCGAGCTCGCCAATATGGAAGCAAACGCTTTGTCGATGCTGGTGAAGCCATTCCCTGCAGGGTTGAACGAAGCAGCAGCATCTCGCTTCTCGTCGAAGGGAGCATCGCGTGCCTTCTGGCTCGTGCCACTTGCGGATAGAGCTGCGAGGTGGTCCTGGTACGCATCCTCGAAGATATGTCCCGGACATGCACGGTCACCAGCCTCGACGCCAGAGGGTTCCGTCTTCCACACTCGCTCTCCGATGCGATGGCTTTGCTCATACTCGTGCAGTCGGACACTTTTCTTCGCTCGGCTGTTCTCCGAAGCCTTCACCTTCGCTTTCGCCGAGGCGGTCCACGTCTCGCCGAGGCTGTCCTCTTCTTTAGCCGATTGGAGCAGTTGTTGAAACTTTCCACCAGGGAGGCTCAGCGGAGGCATATCCTGCTCTTCCTCCGACGCATCTGCCTCGCTCTGATCATCTGCCGCCTTGCCCGACGACGCCATCGTATTCAACAGGAAACTCTGGATGAGTTTCGCCGCCGCTTGGCTGACCACGTTCCCGCGCACGTGCTCGCCCCAGGCGCTCTTCCAGGATGCGCTGTCCAGCGCCGATGTCGCCCCTGTTGTGGATGTCTTCTTTGTCAGTCTACACGAAGCTCGAACCTGGGGCGACTGGTGCTGGGCATCCAGCCACTGCCGCAGCACCGTTGACTCCATCCCCAACATACTCAGGCGCGGCACAGACACGTCTCCTCCATAGAGCGTCCAAGGGCGGAAAAATAGGCTGCAATACTGAGCGTTGTAGGTAGAACTTTTGTGCACGCTGGTCATCGGCAAGCCTTCGATGACCACCGCGTCCGGCCTCGCTTTCCTGACCAGAACCCATGAGTGGCAGAAGACGCCTGCGTCATGCGGAAAAACGAAGTACTCGTCGGTCTCGGGTCTCACTGCTATGTAATGCCCTCCAGGCTTCGCGGCGACCTCCCCATCCTTGCGCTGCTTGCTCCTGATCAATTGTTGACCTCCTTTTGTCCACGCAGTTCGCGCAGGCTGGTTGCGGTTCAAGTAGTGCGTCGGAACCAGTAGTGGTTCGCACCTCCACTGCCGCAAGAACTCGTACGCCGACAACAACTTCCAAGGGTGCTGCACAGGGCGAAATCCGTAGGCGTAGAACTCGTTCACTCTCGATCGGTCTGTCCTCACGTGAGGTTTGCGAGCTGGCGGCACGTACGTCGTCACGCTGCTGTCTTTCATCTGCGGCCCACTCTGGGATGTTTCCAACTTGTTCATCCACGCCCGCCCATCAATCGTATGCTCGTGGAAGGTCCGGATGCACTCTGCCTTCAGAAGGTCGCTCTGGTCCAGATTACAGCACAGGTTGCACACTTCCACGGCGCCTCGGTACGTGCTGTTCATCTCGAGTCCCACCAGCCCTTTGGGCGTGAGTGGTTTAGGGAGCCCGCTCTGTTCTCAACCCCCCTTCTTCCCCTTCGGGGAGGGGTTTACCCCCCCACCTCCCCCCTCCCCCTGGGCCTGGAGAGGGCGCCCCGCGGGTCGTTGGAGGGGTCTTTTTCGACTCCTGGGAGGGCTAAAAAACGACGACCCTCACGAGGATTCTGGCCCCGACGGGGGGGCACCGTTTGGCCCCCCTCCTCTTCTTTAAAGCCAGAATCATTGATTGTACTGCGGTTTTGGCCCCATTTCGGCGTCCTGAGGGGGCCGCGCTCGTCTTCCTTCATCGCAAACTCATTGATTTTACGAAGGTGCTCGGCTCATTTTGTCCTTCTCAGGGGGCAGCTCTCATTTGCGCTTCTGAAGAGGTCGCAAGAGGCCCCAAGATGGCCCCAAGAGGCCCCCAGGAGGCTCCCAAGAGGCCTCCAAGAGGCCCCCAAGAGGCTCCCCAAGGCGGTCCCCAAGAGGGCCCCCAAGAGGCCCCCAAGAGGCCCCCAAGAGGCCCCAAGAGGCCCCAAGAGGCCCCCAAGAGGCCCACCCAAGAGCCCCCAAGACAGGCAACGAGGCCCCACGCAGGCTCCAAAGGCCCCAAGAGGCCCCCACGAGGAGCCCGAACGACTCACACCAGGACGAGGCGCCCGAACGACTCACACCACGAGGAGCCCGAACGACTCACACCAGGACGAGGGCCCCGAACGACTCACACCACGAGGAGCCCGAACGACTCACACCAGGAGGAGGAGCCCGAACCACTCACACCAGGACGAAGGGCCCGAACAACTCACATCACGAGAAGACCGGACGACTCACGCCAGGACGAAGAGCCCGAACGACTCAAACCACGACGAAGAGCCCGAACGACTCACACCAGGAAGAAGGGCCCGAACGACTCACACCAGGACGAGAGGCCCGGAGATATGCGGGGGCAGGCGGAGACACGCCTGAAAAACACGACTGTCGGTATGCTCCGCAAGAGTTGCTGGTTTGAGATGGGCTGGTGGGGATACGCGAAGCGTAAAGAATTACCTCAGGCCCAGGAAGAACTACGGCAGATATCGCCCTTGGACGAGCACTAGCAACGCACGTACACTGGGGCATGAAGCATGGAATCACAGTGCTTTCCATTTACCTACATGACAGCCAGGGACTATCATAATCCAACGTAGCGGTCCTCAGACAAGTGGCAACTTACGTCTGCGAGTTAGAAGCAAGAGGTCACCCGTGGCTTATTGCTGGGGATTGGAACATGCCAATTGCTGGTCTACGCCATTGGTTCAAGTCCATTAGAAGCATAGCTGTCCACCCGAATTACCCTACTTGCTGGCAATCTAAGCCTGGAAGCATGTTAGACTACATGTGACTACATCCCAAAGTAGCATGTCGAGCAAGGCGACCAATTGCACATGAAAGCTCCGACTTGTTTCCTCATCTTCCAGTACGGGTCCCACTACGCGAAGCTGAGCATGTTATGTGGATACGAACGCCCGTGCAGCCTGCCGCAGTTGACACGATACCGAAGCCAGGGTGTGCTCGTTACCCGCCTGTGGTGAAATGGGACCACGCACGGTAGCTCGTTGAGGCCGCTACCGACACCACCGCCTTGGCGCCAGCCTGGGATGCAGTTTATCGCAGATTGAAGAGGAGCTGTTGGACAGACATGATGTCATGGGTGCTGGTCGAGATCGGTATCGCGGCAGGGCTCGCCCTCCAACTTGGACTTGGAAGCAAGGCTTTCCACCTGAGCCACGACCACTGCAGAGACTCCAGGCGTATAAGTTGCTTGGGAGGTGCTTCAGACACACGCAATCAATTAAGCTTCGAATGGTAGCTTGCGAGGAAGACTGCAGTCCGATGTCAACGTCCCTGGAAAATTGGGCGCGGTCACTATCTACCTTTGGATCGTGCGCTGACGACAGAACCAAGATTCAGGACTGCCGGGATCCACGAGACAAGGAGCTCAAGCTTGCCTGGGGCCTCCAAGGGTTCTTCCACAGAGCCTCGAAAACACATGGGATTGCTGAGCATTTCGATACGGAAGAGCGCGCGCGCGCTTCGCACGGAGCCCGGGAGCGCGCTGGCCGCCGGGGCGCAGCGCCAGCGCGCGGACCTGGAGGCGGCGGGAGGGGCAGCTCTCGTGCTCCTCCTCCTCCTCCTCCTCCTCCTCCGTAGCCATGTTGGCTCAAGTCCGTAGCGGCTCGCTCGAGGCTTGACATTTTGGCAGGAGGGGTTCGACGGCCCTCACCGCTCTCGCATCTCCCCAATGCCTGCCCAAGCTGGAGGTGCCGCTTTCACTACGTCTTGCCCTGGGAACGTACCTCCCATTCCCGACACATCGACGGTCTCAGCTGGCCCATGGCAAATGGTGGACGTCCGCCAAAGTTTGTTTCTGGGGCAGCTGCACGCAAGGCCTGGGCCACGCCCTGGCTATGTCGCTGGTGTGTGCACCCTCGGACGGGGGAAAAGTGGTGGAATCGAGGTGACCTCACGGAGTGCTCCAGCTGTCACTGCAATCAGGGTGCCGCATTTGGTGGCCAAAAGCCGCTCCAGGCACCGCCGAGTGCCAAGGCCCCAGCCATGGAGTGGGAGCGACAGCGACAGAAAGGAGCCCTCGCCAATGCTGCCATCGAGAAGGACAAGCAGCTCATTGCCAAGGACCTGGAGATCGCCAAGCTCCGCGAGCAGGTCCTGGCTGCGAAGGCCCCCACCTCAGGTCCCCAGCCAGGGGTTCCCGACAAGTTGGACGCGGATCAGAAGAGGCTGGCCGATCACCACGATCGTGCGATCCTGGGCCTCACGACCGGTCGGATCGTTGCCTTCGCGAAGGACTTGAAGCTGACGTGCTGCAATCAGTCTCGCATCATCGGACCAAGCCGCACTCGCCGATGCACACCTTTTCATTTCACTCCACGCCATTGAGGACTGCAAAGACAGTTCCCACAAGAGAAGGCCCTGGCTCCCGGAGGCTCAGAAGAGCGAGCTGAGCCCAACGATCGTAGATGTCCCCAGAAGTCCAATCAAGGCGACACCGACGACAGTGGCCGAACTCGAGCACCAAAGTTTCCATTCCAGGTCTCGGTCCAGCTACCGACGCCACTTCCGAAGCATACGCGCTCAAGAACATGGTGCCCCCCGCTCGATTGCCGAGGCACAAATTGTGAAAGCTCTTCGATCAGCAGAGTAGCCGACACGGAACTTGCTAAACCAAGGCCACGCCGTGCTATCGAGGCTCTCCGAGGACTGCAACGCGTGCAGAAACCGAAAGCAGCTCTCCAGGCACAGACAGTTCAGAGAGAAGCTGAGGCACAGCCATCGCAGCCAGATGACCCTTCTCAGGGCAGCGCGGGGGATACACCACCACCACACCGCACGCATGGGCCGAGGGATACTGATGATTTGAGGATCTGCTATGTGTTATCACGCCTACACAGGGATTGCGCCCCCTGAAGAACACGATGAGGCGCGAAGACTTGCAAGCGATATGCTTGAAAGCCGCAAGGCCTTGCTTAAAGAAGCGACGCAAGGTCGACCAGGGCACCGCATGATATGATCATCACCATGTATTCCACCGTGGTGGTTACATTTTTCATCCACTATGTTTGCTCGACGCAGCGAACGAAAAAGGTATGTCAGGAACGCGATGCACATGATGTTTGTGGCGAACTACATGTGCCCTCTCGGCGCGGCCATCAATGGCTCCGTCTTTTTTCGCTCAGCAGCAGGCACTTCTGCAAGATGCGGACCACGTACGCCACTGGATATTCAGACAATGGGCAGTCTAATATTAGATGCAGGCCAAATGCCAGATCATGTTCCGAGGGTGATCTTGGGCGCCCTGACTGCAGACCCCGTGAGGCCCATAGGGACCCTGGTGTGGTGGATTCTAGTGTCGAGCGGTCGCGGGACCCGACCTCAGATGGTCGCGGGACCTCGGGATCCGGGGACTTGGGGAATAGAAGACAGCTGGGCAGAGAGCCTCATGGGACTCCAGGACCCCTGAGGCCCCACAGACAGACGAGCACGACCTTCGACGGCACGGCCACCATCGCCACGCCAGCTCCGAGATCTGTCAAGGGCCTCAGGTGCAGGTATTTGCAGCTCGTCATGGTTGCGGCTTGCACCATGAATGTCAGCCCAGCAAGCGCAACGGCTACTACAATGCCGCCAACCTCATATGATGAGCAGCCGCCACCCGGGACTCCAGAACCTTTGAACGACATCTCAGTGAGCTCAATTGTGACAACCAATGTATCCTCTCATGGACCGCTCATCGACATGCTGAAGTTACCATGGGCCCGATCCTGTGTAATCTGCATCCAAGAGCATCATGCAGATCAAGCTCGATTTGTGGATGTGCAGCATCAAGCTGCTCGAGCAGGTTGCTTAAGACTATGGGCTCATGCACCCCAGTCAGTCAAGGGAGGCACGCATGGCGGCATGGTTATTCTAGCACCATCTCGGGTACGAATCCCACCAGCCCTTTGGGCGTGAGTGGTTTAGCGAGCTTTCTCTGTCCTCAACCCCCCAACCCCCCTTCTTCCCCTTCGGGGAGGGGTTTACCCCTCCCCCTCCCCCCTCCCCCTGGGCCTGGAGAGGGAGTCCGGCGGGTGGTCAGGGGGGTCTTCTTCGACGCCTGGGAGGGCCAAAAAACGACGACCCTCACGAGGATTCTGGCCCCGACGGGGGGGCGCACTTAAGTCCCTCTCCTCTTCTGTGAAGCCAAAATCATTGATTTTACTATGGTTTCGGCCCCATTTTGGCCTTCTGAAGGGGCAGCGCTCCCCTTCCTTCTTCTCAAAATCATTGATTTTACGAAGGTTTTGGGCTCATTTTGTCCTTCTCGGGGGGTAGCGCTCATTTGCGCTTCTGCCGAGGTCGCAAGAGGCCCCCAAGAGGCTCCAAGATGCCCCCAGGAGGCTCCCAAGAGGCCTCCAGGAGGCCCCCAAGAGGCCCCCAAGAGGCCCCCAAGAGGCTCCCAACAGGCCTCCAAGAGGCCCCCAAGGGGCCCAAGAGCCCCCAAGAGGCCCCGAAGAGGCCCCCAAGAGGCCCCCAAGAGGCCTCCAAGAGGCCCCAAGAGGCCCCCAAGAGGCCCCCAGGAGGCCCCACGAGGAGCCCGAACGACTCACACCCGGACGAGGGGCCCGAACGACTCATATCACGAAGAACCCGAACGACTCACGCCAGAAGGAAGACCCCGAACGACTCCTACCAGGACGAGGCGCCCGACCCATTCACACCACGAGGAGCCCGAACGACTCACACCACGACGCGCGCCTCGAACGACTCACACCACGAGGAGCCCGAACGAGTCACACCAGGAGGAGGGGCAGCGCTCATACAAGCCCCCCAAGAGGGCCCCCAGAGGTCCACCATATGGCCCCAAGAGGTCCCCAGATGGGCCACAAGAGATCCCCAGGAGACACCACGACGCCTCCAGGAGGTCCCACAGATACCCCCAAGAGGTCCCCAAGATGCGCCAAGAGGCGCCGAAGACGCCCCAAGAGGCCTCCGAGCAGCTTCCAAAAGACATCTACTACTACCCTTTCCCGTACGATTACTACGACTTGTACTTCTACTACTACTCATACTCGTTGCACTACATACTGGAAATACCACTACTACTACTACTACTACTACTACTACTACTACTACTACTACTGCTACTACTACTACCACTACGACTACCACTACTACTACTACTACTACTACTACTACTACTACTACTACTACTACTACTATTACTACTTCTACTAATACTACTACTACTACTACTACTACTACTACTACTACTACTACTACTACTACTACTACTACTACTGTTAGTACCCCGGCTACTACTACTACTAGT
>CAUYUJ010009239.1:0-35437 GCA_963575745.1 Prorocentrum cordatum
GGGGGGGCCTTGAGAAGCGAAACATTTCTTGGGGCGGGGCCACACAGCACACACATCACATCCATCGAGTCACGCACACATACAGCAACACGCTTTCTCGACTCCACAGGGGGGGTACTTCGTGGAGGCATCACTTGTAACTTTGCAATTCTGTAATCATTGCCGTTCTGGTTCAAAGAACTTGGATTGCAGGAGTTCGCGGCAAAAGCGAGCCTTGTCCGCATCCGCTCAACCAGTCTCACCGTGCCGTGCACGGTGCTTCTCAGCCTGTGTCACTGTGCGCTCCACGGTGATCCTCCGGGTGAGCTACCATGGCTGCTGTTGCAGAACAGCCGACGTCTCCACTGGGTTTTCTCACGAAGAGCAGCGCCAAAACCCAAGACTTCCTTGTCCGAGTATACAAGCCCAGGGAGATCAAGTACTCGTACAAGAGCAGGAACAAGGGCCAGCTAGTCCATGCAAACCGATTCACATGCATTCTGCTTGGCACAGACTCAGAGCACTATTGTGAGGCCATCCTCAAAGGAACTCCAGCAGAAGTCCAAGCTGCTCTGAAAAAAGTTCCCTCCGATGACGGCGTGGAAACTCTCCAGCGTCGGCCTGGACAGTCGGCAGCAGGACGCTTTTGCGCATACGTCTGTTCGTGTCGTGGTCGACCTCAAGCGCACAACCTGCAGTCCAGTGCTCAAAAGCTCTCCGGAGGAGACCTCCTTGGCATCGGCGCCGGCTCCAGCGACTACAGTGGCAGACATGACGAACATCAAATCGCAGCGTTGCTTCGATGTCATGGCTGTGGTTCATTCTGTTTCAGAAACCCGCACTCCCGCTGGCCACCCTCCAGTGGCAAGTGTACATCTGGTCGACGGCACACAGACGAGTGACTCCAAGACAGCGGAGGCTGTGATTGCAGTCTGGGGATCCACCAACATAGAGCTTTGTCGCTCTCACAAAGGACAACCGCTGCTGTTTCTCAACGTGGCGGGCAAATTCGACGGCAAACTGGAGCTGAACTTGTCGCAAGATCGCGTGGTGGATTCCGCATGCTCTTGTCCCAAAATGACTCAACTACACGACTTAGCAGCCACTCAAGACTTCGCGATGGACCGGGAGCAGCTGACCACCGCTCATGCGGGTACTTGGGATCCAGACCAGGCTTCGCAGATTCTCACCGGAGAAGCACTCCTCTCCTGCTGTGCCTTTTTGGCTATGGCGTCGGATGATCCGAATGCAAACACGCCACTCTTGTTGCAGGTCAATGGGATGAGGCTTGAGGAACCGGAGCCAGCCGACTCTGTGGTGGAGAACACAGGCGAGCGCGTGTTCTTTACGACTACTGCTCGTGATTTCAGTGGCTCGTGCAAAGTCGGCGTATCACAAGCGGCAGCTTTCGCCTTGACTGGCATTGACAGCATGCAAGAATTCAAAAAAGTTCACGACGAGAAAGCTATCTCCTTCCCTCCACTGAGCAATTGTCGCATCATACGACGCGTGCGCAATGTGGCTGCGAATGCACAGGATGACACACCTCAACGGATTTTCGTCGACACGACTGTGGTGGCCGTTTCACCGCTTCAGATATCGCACGCCCCGAATACGTCTTACAATGTCGTCTTGGAGATCCTGAAGCAGTGCCGCGAGAGCCAGGATGCAATGCTCGCGGCACAGCTCTCTGAGATACGGTCTTGTCCCTGCTACGGCATGCGCGTGCAGTACTCACCAGCGGGTGGCGGGGGTGACGCTTCTCAGCTTACCCGGAACTGCCACTTGGCAGTCGTTCTCGTTCGTACCACGCAGAAGTCTCGGTGCATATCCACTGCGGCTGGCTTCGTCGTGTCCACACCAGGTGTCACGGACGCTTCTGACGGTGAGTGTTCCCACTCAGTGACGATTCACGGACATTGCTCAGTTGACAACTTGCTCTCGTTCAAAATGGATCCGCCCAACCGAGCGAAGCACAGAGTCTGCTTGTTGCTCATTACTGGCTGTTCAAAAGACGGCATGACGGTGCACAGCGTGACCCACATTGACGACTCCGTCGTGTCTGAGGCGCAGTACTTCATTAAAAAATTGAGAACACTGGGGATGCGCACAGAGCTTCAGCAATCAGGCGAGCATAAGCGGATGAATGAGTGGAGCACGACGCCGGAATCCGCCAAGAAGTGCCGCATTCTTGAAAGCCACCCCTCAGGAGAAAGCTTGAGGTGAGCTTTCTCCTGTCTTGTCAGCGATGCTTCTCAGCTTGCTGGACATGGCAAGCATCTTTGTCTTGCGCCTTGCGGGATGCCAACTAGGTTTGCCTCAAACATATCGTTTGGTAGTTTCGTTGTTTATGCGGTGCTTCTCAGCCTGCACTATTTACTGTTGTGGCGTCTGGTGCACGAATAGTGTTTGCGGCCTGCATTCCTCCTCAGCCTGCCCTGGCTCCCTTGAGAGTGCCTGCACAGAGTTTCGGTTTGTGCTCACGTTGCCCAACGGATTCATTCACCTTCGCCCGCGGTGCTTCTCAGCCTGCACTTCCTTTGTTACAAGCGCCTGTTCTGCAGTCGTTCACAGTGTCTCGTTTACAGAGAATTTCGGTGTTTGAAAAACAAAACAATTCTGCATGTGTTTCTGTGGAATCTAAATCAGGCCATGGCCGTGCTTCATTGCAAGACAACCCCCATGTTCGTAGCAGTGTCGAAATCAGACGTCGTTGAGTTATAAAAGCGTTGATAGCAGTGTCTCGTTTTCAAACGCCTCATTGTATATCAGCTCTGGCTGTGCCTCATTTCAAGACACCTTCCATGTGCGTAGCAGTGTCGGTATCAGAGGTTCCTCCACAACGAATTTCCCTCATCACCATCATCATGATCAAGTTCTCCCTAGCCATGTTGCCTCGAGCTATCCTTACAAAGGAACTTTCCAGCACCCACTGTACACAGTAATGCCGCGGCATGCTGGTAGCTCTCGGTCTGGGCGCCATGCTCCTGACGTTTCTGCACCCAACAGCGGTGTTCCTCAGCCTGCTGCAGTGAGCAGTGCCCCTCCTCAGCGTGCTGTGTTGAACGGTACTGTCCAAAGGATTGTTGACCTGGTGAAGCAGTTCGGTCGTATACCGATGCGAAAGAAAGGAACGTCCGAGGAAGTACGAGCTGAAAACAAGTTGGCCAAACGTTTCTCCGACCACCGCGACAGCATTCCTAATGACGTTATGTTAGAGTTGCAAGCCCTCGAATGCGCCACGCCTTCAGAGTCAGCCGCTGTCAGCGCTGCCCTTCAGCGTTCTGCATTAAGCGGATCTCTGCAAACGCTCGTCGAGGACGTGAAGCAGTTCGGTCGTATACCGATCAGAAATCATGGAACGTCTGAGGAAGCACGAGCCGAAAACAACTTGGCCAAACGTTTCCTTGAACACCGCGAGAGCATTCCTGGTGACGTGATGTTGGAATTGCAAGACCTCGAGGAGTCACGCGCCGTCAGCGCTGCTGCTCAGCGTGCTGCAACCGAGGAGTTCAAGCGGAAGCAGAAGACCGATGAGCTCCTGCAGCAGGTGCGCGAATTCGGCAGCTGGCCGAAGGAGAGCGCTCAACGCCCGCTTGCAGAGCGGCAGTTGGCTTGGCACATCCGAAAAACACGGAAGGCCAAACATTTCTCACCGGAGCAGGAGGCCGAGCTTCAAACTCTGCAGCGGGCGGATACGAAGCCCGTCGGGCTCATGCAGCAGACGAAGATCGAGGAGGTCATGCAACAGGTGCGAGACCTCGGCCGCTTTCCGAAGGAGTCCGCCGGGCGTAGTGTTGCAGAGCGGCAACTAGGCTGGCTAGTTCGGAAAGCACGGAAGGCCAAGCAGTTCTCCCCGGAGCAGGAGGCCGAGCTCCAGGCCCTCCAGCAGTTGGAGACCGATGACACAACAGCGACTCGCATCGCGGAGGCGGAGGCCCTCCCAAACCCCATGGAAGGGTTCGCTGACGAGGCGCAGAACAGGATCGACCAGGACCTGCTGATGCTGGAGAGTGGCATCCGGACCAAGGCAATCCTGCGGCGCCTTGCCGTCTACAAGGAGCTGGTGTCCAGCCGCGGTGCTACTCAGCCCGCGCAGCTCAAAGAATTCGTACAGCGGTACGCGGAGCGGGTGCGCAGGGCGTCGGCCGCTTCCGCGGGGAAGACCTGCTACGTTCCCGGCGGTGAGGTGGAGGGGGGCCAGCTGCGCGTCTTCTCCGCCCGCCCCGTCATGACGGGGCCGCTCGTGTGCCAGCTCTGCGAGTCCGACTTTCTTACAGAGGAGGACTTTGCGCGGCACAAGCAGCAGGGCCACGCGGGCGAGGCGGAATACCGCAAACGGGTGCTGTTCCTGATGACAGAGGCCGGCTGCAGGCCGATAGCCGCCCAGGAGAAGAGGATCATGGTGCAGAATTTTGCTCACTTCCAGCAGTTCTGTCACCCGGGCAGCAAGGGCAACCGCTTCTCGGGCGGCGAGGCGGTGCCCCGATGCGAGGCAGCCTGCGTAGTCTGTGCGCAGAAAGACTACCTGGAGCACCGCCACAAACTGAGCCTGTTTGGGGCAGTGCCGGAGGAGCGTGTCTTTGAGCACTGCGCCGACTCAGCAAGCGATCGTGATGACCTATCCGATGGCGAGGCAGATGCTCCACCCAAGCGTGCTCTGGTGAAGCACCGCGGGGTGTACTACTTGCAGTCCCCGGAGCTCGTGCAGAAGCTCCTGGACGTGGACAGGTACAGGCAGCGGTGGCCACTGATCCCGTGTGAACAGCTGCACGCGTCCAGCGTTCAGCATCCGGAGCACCCAGAGTGGCGGTGGCTGCTGCACTCCCGCCGAGTCCCTGTGGTTGCACCACCAGAAGCAACGGCGGGAACCTGCGGTGCTTCTCAGCCTGCTGCCGACAAGTCCGGCGGAGCTTCTCAGCCTGCGGACGAGAGGCCTCCGTGCGCAGGGGTGGGAGATGCCAACGCGTTGGTGTGGGTTTGTTGGGATTGCCTCAATGACCTGTGCGCCAAGAAACCGAAGATGCCGTTAAACGCCCTGGTCAACGACAACTGGATCGGCCGGGAGCTCATGCTCGTCCGCAACGCTTCGAAAGCTACTAAGATGCTGGCGTCCCTTGGCCGATGCTGTTGGAAGCAAGTCCGCCTCGGCAAGGGCGCCCGGATGTCCAGCAGAAAGGCATCTCGGGCAACACTATCCTCTTCGCCCAGCCCACGGCGCAAATCCCGACCATGGAGCTGCCCCCGGAGCAGGGCGCGCTTGTGGACTCTCTGAACATCGTTTTCTCGGGCGCCGCGCACAAACTCCACAAGGCGTACTGGGCAACAGTCAAGCGCGGCGAGTATATGCAGATCGTGAGGGAGCGCAAGCAGCAGTGCGCAACCTTTTCCGAGGTATCCGTCCGGGAGGATGTTGCCCCGACACGGTTGCCGGAGGACGGCGTGCCAGACCACATCGAAGCCTGTCTGCAACCAGTGGACGGTGTGGACAAAGCCCCGGTACGTCTGTTGGGGCCAGCATCCAGGGCGCCGGAAGTGGGCAGAGACGACGAGGCGGGAGACGAGTCTGACGAGGAGACAGAGACAGACAAAGACGGAGAAGCAGCAGAACAGCCTGACATGGCCTACCTGCATGAAAATGTGGCAGAGGTCACAGTTGCAGTGGATCCAGTGCATGACATCGCTCCAGTCCGAATGATGCAAGCGCTGCAAGGCACGCTGGTGGCGCTGCAGGAGCAGGCAGCACGCATCGCCAAGAACGAGGTGACACCGACAGTGGCAGACAGCAGCGGTGCTCTTCAGCCTGTTGCCGACGAGGGCGGCAGGCATACGATGCGCAGCATGGTTCTCGATGTACAGAGTGCTGCTCGTTCGTTCGACGAGCGAGCGCAGGTGGCGCTGGAGAAAGCGCAAGCAGGAGCAGACGCGTGCAGAGCTGTGGGCCCGCACTCCTTATCGGTGCCTACGCAGAAACCCTTGAGTTCTTTCGACAGCAGGTCTTGGCCGGCGTGCTACACAGAGTTCTGGTTCGGGGGCGGCGCGCCGAACCTCGAGCGGGAGCGGCCCATGCTGTTCGAACAGGTCGCACGGCGCCTCATCAACCTGGAGGAGCTCGAGTACTCTCTCGCGACCGACGAGGAGCCCTACGAGGCAGCCTGCCAGAGCCGCTTCAGCTCGCCAGAGATCATTGCTGTCTTCGGCGACGTGATCCGCCGGCTGCGGCTCTTGAAAGGCACTCGGGCGGCGATTGGCAGGAAAGGCTTCGGCACTGACCTCCAGATCCTGTCAGAGGCGTCGGCGGAGGATTTCATGGAGGCGCTAAACATCGCTAAGCCGGCCGACTGCATCGGCTCCGCCATTTCACGCCCGGGCATGCCTGCCAAGGTCAAGACTGCCCTCAGGACGTTGCTACTTAGCACTTCCGATGTCCCTGGCACGGAGGGGCGGAAAACCGCACTCCGCTTCGACGGGCACGGCAACAACCTCAAGTTCGGCGCGGCCAGCTTCTTCGTCACACCGAACTTCGCAGACACGTACAGCCCGTTGGTCCTCCAACTCCACGAAGGGCCCGGAAAGCGGAGCCACTTAGACATTCGCGGGGGCGCGGTTGGCGCGGTGGCCAGAGCCGGCGGCGCTTCTCAGCCTGCTGGCCCTGACCTGCGGAGTCCAGCTCCGACCATGCCTTCTCTGGAGCGGATGCACCAGATAGTGGCAGCAGACCCGCGGGCGCAGGCCAAGTTCTTCCTGTTGATGACGGAGCTTCACTACCGCTACATCATCGGCTTAGAGCGCCTGTTTGTTGGCCGCACAACGCTAGCCCGACAGGCGGTGACAACGGAGGACGACGTGGCAGCGACTCTGCAGCCGTGCGTGGCCCCAGGCACCACTGATGTGCAAGCGCCTTTCGAAGCACAGGGTCGGGGCTTCACGCACGGCCACGGCAAAGGCCACAGCGTCATCGGGCCTACGATGGCGTGGCTGCGGTCGGCAGTGGTCGGAGGCCTGCGCACCGCCGCTCGGGAGCTGCGAACTGCGCTTCTTTCCACCGCGGAGACCGTGCAGTACGAAGCTGCCAACGAGCCCGCACGGCAGCTGGGGCTTCCTGACGTCGCGCCAGAGCCTTTCACAGCCAGGCAGCAACGACAGAGCCGCATGGACGGAGGGGAAGAGGAGGACGGCACCCTGCGCGACGAAGTGCCTCTCGGCCCGCCAGTGGAGCAGCCGCACCTGGTGGAGGAGCGAGCGCGGGCAGCCGCAGAGAACCGGATGCCTGCAATCGGCGCTGCAGCGTACCGGGGCCTCCCGCTCACAGGAGCCTTTCAGTCTACGTTTCCAAGCTACCGCCAACGAACTAGCTTCGGGCAGCTAGGTGGCGCTCCTCAGCCTGCCATGGCAGCCAGCCATGCTAGCCTCTTCCAGACGAACGAGGATGGAGCGATTCAGGAAGTCCTCAAGCCCGATGGCTCGCCGGCTTCGGTCGAGGAGATTACCGCAGATGCGGAGGCTTGGGCGGTAGCGTTTAGCCATGACTTCTTTTGCAACATCTGCTCCAACCACGAGCACGACTGCACCGAGACGTGCGTCAAGTACGTCAAGAAGAAGCTCGAGGCCAAAGAGAGTCTGCGCTCGAACAGAACCCCGTCGTGCCGCTTCTGGTTCTTTCGCATCCAGCAGCTATGTCTAGCAGGCCGCACCAAGCGAGTGCGTCGGCGCGGCAAGCCTTTGGTCCGGACTCCGTTCATCGACTTCTCTGATGACCGCAACCAGCGGTGCCGCTGCCAGGTCAAACGCGACCAGCCGTTCAGGAGCTCCAGCAACGACGTCTCTCAAGTGACCAGCCGGTGCAACGTGGATTTCCAGTTCTTGATGTGCGCGCCTGACGAGTCTGCCGAGGCAGCAAAAGTGCTTCAGCCTGGTGGTGCTCCTCAGCCTGCCCAGGACGGGCTGCCTGCGGCCGCCCCAGTTCAGCTGGCCAAGCGCAGAAGGCTTACCAAGAAAACGGCCAGCATGAAGAACCCAGAGTCGGCAATCGCATTGCGCTCATCCAAACAACTCGGCGGCCGCAAAAAGTGGCTCTACGGTTGTGGCTCCTTGCATCCGACAGATGCATCTGTCGTGGAGAGCTTCCAAGCTGCTTTCCAGAAGGCTTTCTCAATGGACTTCTACATCACGAAGTACCAGGGCAAGATGATGGAGTCCATGACGCCGCTCTTCCAGTCTATGCTCACCGGCATGCAGCGTCTGGAGCAGCAGGAGAGGGACGAGAAGGAGGAGGAAACCCGGAAGGTGCTCAGTGAGGGCGGCGCTGATGGCGAGGACCAGACGCTGGCCAAACGGGGCCGGACGCGCGAGGATCTCGCTCGCCGCGCTCGGCGGGTCTGTATCCGCCTGGCGTCGATGGCGAACCGGTGCTTCTGGCTCTCCACGACGGAGGTGGCCGTGCATATCCTCACAGGCGGCGACTGCCTCCAGTCGCACCACAATGTGCGGCTCTTCACGAGACAACTACAGTGGGCCTGCCAGCAGTGCAAACGCTTGCTAAACCATGAAGGTTCGGGCGGGGAGACGCATAATGATCAGGTGCCAATACAAGCAGTCCGCATCCAGATCCCTGACGCCGACAACGAGGAGGAGGACGCAGCAGGTGACACCAGCGGTGCTCCTCAGCCTCCTGGAGACACTCCTGCTGGTGACGAGCAAGGTGGCGGTGCGGAGTGCGAGGACATGCACGTGTGCACCACCAGCACGAACGCGGCCGACGACTACGCCCACAGAGGCCCTCGCCTGCAGACCATGCCGTACTACGTCTACAGGATGTACGTCCGGCGAGTCCTGAAGCCGAGCCGGGTCAAAGCTTCTGGACCGCGATTCTTCGCCTTCGAGAGCCACTACGTCTTGGCTCCGCGGTACATGCAGGAGGTCCGGTTGACGCGGAGTCACGTCCCCACCATCGATGGCTTCCAGTGCCCGACCTGGGCACAGGACCCCGAGCAGAACTCGCTCTTCAAGGCCCTCCTCTTCACGCCTTGGGCGTGCGAGTGTCCCCTCTCTTGTGGCTGCGTTACTCAGTACAGCCATATGCTGAGGAACTGCGACTGCCCCGCCGTGCGCCCATACTCGTTCGAGCGGGCGTGGCGGCTTCGGTGCGCGGAGATCCACGTGTTGGCAGCGCGCGCAGACTCCAGGAGCCGCCTGGCCCGCAAGAGGCTCGTGCTCGCGGACACGACCCTCTTCTCCGAGCTGAAAGAGCCCCGGGCGAACCTCGAGGAGGGCGAGCTGGTGCTCCTCAGCCTAGCGCACTTCGCAAGGTCCCAGCTGGCGCGGCGCATGCCAGCGGAGGCGGCACGGCGCATCCTCGCCTTCAGTGACCACCACTGCCGGTGGCACGAGGAACAGTGCACCCTGGCGGAGTTCTGCGCGCACGTGGCGCGAGACGTGCTGGCGCACGTGGACCTCGCGGCGGAGGCGCGGGTTAAGCCTCGGCCAGCAACGACTGCACACCTCGAGGCGGATGAAGACTCCGCGAGCGATGCCGAAGGGGTCAAGGGGCGAGTCCCGCTGGAGCTCGTTGACGTGGGTGGAGGCGGCGGCAGCGACGTAGAGGAGGACGTGGAGGACGCCGAGATTACCGAGATCTCCCGGTTTCCGCTGCGGGACCACGTCAGAGCAACCGAGCTGGCCCTACAGCAAGACCAACTGCAGCGCTTGGACCAGAAGGGCCGCCTCAGCTACGCCGATAAGCAGTTGAAGAACCTCGACCGAGCGTACAGCGGCATGCTGCAGCCCAGCTTTGCACTGCCAGCCAGCAGCGGCGCGCGGGAACATCAGGGCACGCGGCTGGACGAGACCTTCTCTGACATGCTCGCCCTACAGCGGCAAAGCATTGCGCTCCAAAAGAAGCAAGCGAGCCCGGATGGAGAGATCTTGCCCGATGCTGCGGACGACTGGCTCCCCAGCGGTGCTCCTCAGCCTGCTGCCGAGGACGCCCAACCAGAACTCGTTCCGCAGCTCTTGGCCATGCAGGGCCCGGCGGCTGTTGCGTGGAAGCTCGTCACTGATGCCCACTGCACGGAGGAGCAGATTGACGCGGTGGCGTTGTTTGCGTTGTCTCTGCAGAAACGCTTTGACGGCAGACCAGACAAGACAACGCATCTCCTCCCCGTGGCGTCCGCGACAGGCAACCACAGAGCGATCTGGCTCGGTGGAGGCGGTGTCGGCAAGACGCGCACCCTCTCCAAAGTGGTGGAGCCGATGGCCATCACTTACTTCGGCGAGCAGGGGTACCTCGGCAAAGCGCAGTCCAACCACGCCGCACACAACCTCGGCCCGCGCGGCAGGACCATGCATTCCTCCAATGGCCTGCTCATGTCGGATTCCATGCAGACAGCCAGGCTGCGCTTGACGCCACAGACGCAGAAAAAGCTGGATCGCCTCACAGGCACACTCGGCGTCGACGTGATCGATGAGCTGGGTGCCGTGCCGGGGCCTTTGCTGCATGCAGATGCACTGCGCACGACCTACGGCAGGGCGTTGCGCTACAACCTGGACCCCACGAAGTACATGCGCCCGCAGGAGACGTGGGGACGCATGCCTGTGAAGATCTTGTGCGGAGACTTCTACCAGTTGCCGCCAGTCCCCGCCACCGCTTCCCTGCTGGCGCCTCACGCGGGCCAATCCTACGAACACCAACAGGGTAGGAAGTTGCTCGCCGACATCGAGTACGTCATCGATTTCGTGCAGATGCAGCGCTTTACAGACCCGTTGCAACTCGAGGTTCTCCACGCCATGAGAACTCCAGGCGGAAAAAAGATCTCTGACGAGAGCTGGCAGGCGATCGTCAAAACAGAGGTCGTTAGCTCTAGCGGTGCCGCTCAGCCTGCTGCCAGCAGCAGCCAAGCCGCTCAGCCACCTCAGTGGGGCCCTCGGTTGCGTGCAGCACGAGGCTGGTACGAGTCGGCCTATGAGTGGCGCATCGTCTCTTACGCCATGCATGCACAGGCCAAGCTTGATGCGCACGATGCTGGCCAGCTGCTCTTTTACGTCCCAGCAATCGACAGACCAGCTGCGCGCCTCGCGAAGCCTGATTACGACGAGATGCGCGCGGAGCCCAACATCGGCGCTACCGCAAAAATGCCGGGGCTGCTGCCGCTCTTCGTTGGCATGGAGGTCATCCTGACAGAATCCGTCTTGCCGCCGAAGTATGTCCGTGGCGCGCCAGGCAAAGTGGTAGGCATAGAGCTGCACGCTCTGGAGCCTCCGGTGGAGGGCCGCCCGTCCATTGTCTCGGACGGCGTGGTCGTGCTCTACTACATGCCAAAGGCCGTCTATGTCAAGATCGATGACAGCGATGAACTTTTCTTGAAGGCCGCGCCGGTGACAGCTGGCAGTGCTTCTCAGCCTGCCGGCCCCGACCTGCGCGGAGTGCTCGCGATCACCCCGCAGGCGCGCCCCTGGAAGTTCAAAGCGAAGACAGGTGGCCCGGCCATCGCGGTGTCCAGGACGCAGTTGACCGTGCTGCCCAAAAAGCAGGGGACTCTGCATGGCGTCCAGGGCAAGACGACGGACCCAGGCTTCATCGTGCACTGGACGTTTCCGCCTGGACTCAAGAAGGAGTCCATTTGGCTTGCCTACTACGTCAGCCTGTCGCGCCCCAGAAGCTTCAACCAACTCTTGAGCCACGGCTTGCCTGACCGGAACATCATCGAATCCGGCCCCCCGGAACAGATCGCCATGGCCTGTGCCGAGCTCTTCACGGACAAGATTGCCGCGACGAAGATCGCTTGCGCGAAGGCCCGACAGCAACTGGGATGGCCTGCGCGAGCTTGAGGAGTCATGAGATGCAGGTTGCGTTGTGGCGGTCCTGTTCAGTCTGTCCGTCTGCATTCGCGTGGTGCTTCTCAGCCTGCATGCGCGTGGTGCTTCTCAGCCTGCGCTCGTGTGCAGCTGTGCGCGGTGAGCCTGCACGTGTCGCGGACACGTTCTGGATCAGGACGGGGGGGTCCGAGCCCGAGATGGAATGTTAGCGCTCTGCAGTACAAGTGCTTTTCAGCATGCGACATCCTGCGGTGCTTCTCAGCCTGCAGGGTTCCTTTTCAGTATGCGAGTTCCTGGGGTGAGCTCCGTAGCTCCGTTCCGTAAACATCTTCCTAGAGCCGCTCGCAAGCTTTTGCAGCTGGCGGTCTGCAGACGTAGTCTGTCTCAGCATGCGAGCTCCCGCACGCTTCGCCGGCTTTTGCTGCGCGGACAATTTTCTCACACACGTCAGCGCCGTTTGTAGGCGTCAGAAAAACATGTAGACATTCACGAAGGGCTCAGTCTCTATATCGTCACATCATTACATTCGCAGTCGTCGAACACATCGGTGTACATTCAGCGCTTTGTCCTTCTAGCTAGGTCGCTTCGTGCTGAGGCTGAGGCTGATGCAGGCTGAGGGAATGCTGCCAGATATGCTCCTACACATGGCTGTTAGGTTGCTTTGCCGGGATATTTTTTTTTACCTAACAGCGAAGACTGATAGGTTTCTAGTGGTGTAAAAAGAGCTCACAGATCACTCCACAGGGGGGTCCGGGCAGGTGTTGGGGCGTTTCCGGGCGGCATGCGCCGGGCTCGTTTTTCACCAACAGTCACACACTTCGTGCTCTTCGCCTTCCCAGAACTCCATTCCCAGGCCACATTCTGGGGGGCCGGATGCAACTGTAGGCCACTTCGTGCTCTTCGACATCCCAGAACGCCATTCCCGGGCCACATTCTGGGGGGCCGGATGCAACTGTAGGCCACTTCGTGCTCTTCGACATCCCAGAACGCCATTCCCGGGCCACATTCTGGATGCCCGGAGCCAACTGTAGGCCACTTCGTGTTCTTCCATTTCCCAGAACTCCATTCCCGGGCCACATTTTGGATGCCCGGAGCCAACTGTAAGCCACTTCGTGCTCTTCGAGTTCCCAGAACTCCATTCCTGGGCTACATTTTGGATGCCCAGAGCCAACTCTAGTCCACTTCCTGGTCTTCGAGTTCCCAGAACTCCATTGCCGGGCAACATTTTGAATAGCCAGACGCTTCATATTCCTTCCGCCACAGCTGTGTTTGGTTCAGGACTTGCTAGTGACACTGCAGTCCTCTGCATTCAATTGGCCACTACATTCATTCACTGCAGTCCACTGAGTTTTGATTGCAATGGCGTTCCCCTGGCCGTACCCCCATGTCCAACGTTCATCCGCAGCCTCTGCTCCGCGAGGCTCGTCCGAAGTGTCGCCGCCTCGCGGTGCTTCTCAGCCTGCGCCGCCTCGCGGTGCTTCTCAGCCTGCGGAGGAAGGTGGACAGACGCCTGGTTCTGGCGCTGTGCAGCCTGCGTCTTTCACGGTCGCCTCGTTCAATTTCGGGTTCGAGCAGGGCATGATGACTGGTAAGCAGGCGGCCACTCACTGCGCTAACTTCGGAAGGTTGTGCGCCAAGATAGTGGAGACCGCTGATGCTGATATGGTCTGTGGCTGCGAGGTCGGTGCGTTCCGTGAAGGCTTTCGCCGAGCAGGGATCAACGTGACAGAGATCCTCAGTAAGCCTTTCGGTGATGGCATTCGCTTCTTGGAGGTCGACAACTACTTGACTCTCTGGGGGTTCCGCGGTGCTTCTCAGCCTGCGGAACTGACTCTGTGCGAAGACAGCAAAGTTTACAGGCCTCCTAGCGGCCGAGATATTGATGCTGTTATTTCACATTTTGAGGTGAACAAACCAGGCCATGACAAGTTCCACGTGGTGATCGCCAACATGCACATCGTGTGCGGCAAGAAACCGCCGAGCATCCAGACTCGAAAGCGGACAGTTCGCCATCTCCGCTTGCACCTGGACGGCCTGGCCAAGATTCTTGAGAATCTAAACGAGGCAGTCGTTGTGCTTGTAGTCGGCGACGACAACCTCACTTTCCAGGAGGCGCGGGAGGCTTACCAGCGCGAGCAGAACGACGAGAAGGTATGGGAGGTCCATGCCACTCCGGCCGACCTCAAAGGCGACCACGTCGCGGTCTGCGGAGCAGTCGCCCGTTTCTGCTCCATTGCCGTTGGCGCGTCTTTTACGGATCGTGGCATGCGCAACGACGCACACGATGCGGTGGCGGTTGTGCTCACTCTCCCTGGTGCTATTCAGCCTGGGGAGAGCAAGAGGCGGAAAATTGTCGTCGAAAACGTCTCCGACGCCGACGTCAGCGTACAGGCGGACCGCGAGTCTTCTGTGCATTGGGATCGGTCGCCGAGTTCTGCTCCTCCGCTTTCACCGACTTCACCGGGTGATCCCGACTACGTCGAGGATGTCGTTCAGAATCGCGCGGACGACTTGCACAGGGAGCTGAGGCAGCTTTGGGACGACAGGTACGACGAGGAGTACGATCCGAAAGTCCTCCATCATCTCAGTCTCTTGCTTTTCAAAAAGAGGAAGTCCACGGAGCCAGCGGACACTGATCCAGCTGGCGCTCCTCAGCCTGGCTCGGAATATGACGCGGCCTTTGCGTCTCAGGAGGAGACTGGCCGAGCCATTCTCTCTGTCCTTAAGCTTCGACATGACTTTCTGCGGAGCAAGAACATCGACGACATGCGCTACGTTCTCACGGAGCCTGAGCGCCAGGAATTGGTCAGAGTAGCTCGCGACCAGTACGAGCAGTCGCGGCAGCAGCGTGCGCTTCAGGAACGGGATATCGAAAAGGGAAAAGCGAAAGGCAAGTCTGCGCCACAAGGGGGCCATGCGGTTCCGCAGGGTCCGAACAAAGGGCCAGGCGGTAAGAAAGGTTCTCACGGTGCTTCTCAGCCTGCGGGAAAAGGTGGCCAGGCCAAGGGTGCAGGTCTGGGTAGCGTCGCCAAGTTTGTGAAAGACCAGAAGCGTAAGCGGTGGCATCGCCATTTGCAACGTGTGGCCGGTACCAAACAGATCTGGGAGGTGCTGGCCTTCTCAGGGCGCTTCGACGTTGATTGGCTAACGCAAGCGTTGCAAGCTGATCACAGTGAGGGCCGTGATGCAGCAGTTCCCGAGGAAGCTCTGCGGCAACAGCGGCGCCGGCTGCACCACCAGAAGGCCGAGGCCATCGCGCGCTACAACGAGGGGGAGCGGCTTTCCCTCCATCTGTCTGCCCAGGCTGGCCAGGCAAAGCCGAACTTCACGCGCAGGCAGCTGGACGTGTTGCAGATGTTTGAGAGCGGAGCGCTGCTTCAAATCCGCAACCAAGCGATTCTGGCGTGCGGGCACGGCCGTCTGTTCAGGGGCGATGGCGACTACCTGGACATCGGCGGCAGCACGGGCGGTGGCTCCAGGCGCATCATCGATTCTTGGCAGCCGCCGGACTGGCGTGACTTCCTCCAAGACGATCAGGACATCTGAGTTTTGCAAGTCTCTCTGCCCGCGGTGCTTCTCAGCCTGCGGTCTGCCGCTCTCCAGCTGCGGTCTCGAGCAGTAGTGTTCGAAAGCATGCGAGTTCCTGCGGTGCTTCTCAGCCTGCAGGTTTCGCAGCCTGCGCTCTGCAGTACAAGTGCTTTTCAGCATGCGACATCCTGCGGTGCTTCTCAGCCTGCAGGGTTCGCAACGTGCGGTTTGCAATGCATTCCTTTTCAGTATGCGAGTTCCTGCGGTGTTTCTCAGGCTGCAGGGCTCCGAGGCTCTTCGCTTCGATGCCATTGTTTTCAGACACCGTAGCTCCGTTCCGTAAACGTCTTCCAAGAGCCGCTCGCAACCTTTTGCAGCTGGCTGTCTGCACGCTTCGCCGGCTTTTGCTGCGCGGACAATTTTCTCACACACGTCAGCGCCGTTTGTAGGCGTCAGAAAAACATGTAGACATTCACGAAGGGCTCAGTCTGTATATCGTCACATCATTACATACGCAGTCGTCGAACACATCGGTGTACATTCAGCGCTTTGTCCTTCTACAGCATTCTTTCCGTTGATAACAGTGTTCTGATGGGTTCGCTTCGTTCTAAAAGCGTTGATAGCAGTGTCTCGTTTGCGGACAACTCATTCTATATCAACTCACTGATACCGAGTTTCCTTTCACCATAAGTGAATGCATACCAGTGTATGTTGGTTACTACAAAAGTGGGTTCCTACAACCGACTTCATGATCGCTATCATCATCGCAGATTTCACTCATCCTCATCACCACGACTGGTTCACGTTGGCCTGCGGTGCTTCTCAGCCTGCAGTTCCTTTCGTTACACTGTAGTTGAAGCCGTTCATGGCAGTGACTCGTTTAAAGACAACTTTAGTATTGGGGGAAGTGTCGATAGCAGCGTTTCTTTTTACTTATACAAGCGTTGATAGCAGTGTCTCGTTTGTGGACAACTCATTATATATCAACTCATTCATGCAGAGTTTCTTTTCGCAGCAAGTGAATGCACAGCAGTGTATCTGCATTACTGGCCCCCACTCCATTATCACTATCATCATCAACGATTTCCTACACGCGTGTGCGCGGCGGTCGCCATGAGTGAATAGTTTGCAGAGACTTCTCGCATTGATACCCATGGGTCACTTCAGAGTGAACTCATTTGTGATCTTCTTTCATTGGAAGTTGAATCGGTTGATGGCAGTGCCTCGTTTAAACTCCACTTTGGTATTGCTAGTAGTGTCAATGCCAGCGTTTCTTTTTAATTGTGCAAGCGTTGATAGCAGTGTCTCGTTTGTGGTTAGTTATAACAGCGTTGACAGCAGTGTCTCGTTTGCGGACACCTCATTGTACATCAACTCGCTGATACCGGGTTTCCTATCAACACCATCATCATCATCCTTAACCATGTTTGCTCGAGTTTCACCTGGCCGTCCAGCCGCGGCGGTGCTCCTCAGCCTGCCTTGTCACAATGCCAGCACGCGGCGAGGCATCGCCCCCGCCACCCCCGGCCCCGTGCGATGGCCCGTGGGAGATTCTGCCGGATCCGCCCGCACCGACTCCTCAGCCAGGTGTCGACGTGGTCTTTGGGCAGGCTCACCTCGAAGACATCCGCCGTACACCAGGGATGGGCGGCAAGACCGCCTGCCAGTGGCAGCGCGCGCTGCGCGCCGAGTGCATTGTCAACAACTTGTCGTTCAAAGACGTAACAAACGACCCGTCCTACGACTGGAAGCAACTGCTTCGGTCTGCCGCTCCGGGTTTCGCTGAGCGCATAATCGGGCAGGGCATCGCCCAGGTTCTCTTTCGCATCATCGAGACAGAGCGCGACCCTAACTACTCCAACACGGATGGCCACGGCAGGCACTTCTTCGAGTTCCGTCGTGCAGACGGTTCAGCCATGCGCCTGCATTACCATAAGAACGGCCGACCCGATGAGCCCACCTATGTCGGTCCACCACGCGCCGTTGCTCAGCCTGCCGTGCCTGAGCCTGGCGCTGCTCAGCCTCATGTTCCTCGTGGCGGCGCTGCTCAGACTGCCGTGCCTGACGGTGGCGCTGCTCAGCCTGCCGAGACTGGCGGTGATGCCCCACTGCTCTTCACACAGGAGCACCTGCAAGAGGCAGCCTGCTCGCGCCAGATTGTGGGCCGCGACGAAGCCAGCGCCGCTCTCCAATCGCTGTTGCACTACCACCATGGCGAGACTGCCCCAGGTGCTGTTGACATCACCGATGGCTCAGCATTTGACTGGCTTCGATGGGTGGCACATATCGAAGGTGCGCGCGACGTCATCCGCAATGGCGTCCACAGGGTCTACGCTGTCCGCTGGAATCCGCACTGGGCTCCAGAGGCCGTCTTCTGCTACGGCAACAACACCTACAGCACACTGGTGCCCCGCAAATCGCGCTACACAGGCTCGTGGAGCCACGCGCGAATTGTGACTCACCGGAACGCCAATTGGGTGACCGAACCGTTGCTATCTGCGGCCCCTGTGGCAGCTACGCCGTGGCTGGTGTTGCGGGATCAAATAACCTGGGAGTGATCTCTGGCAAACGAGATGTGGTGCTTCTCAGCCTGCACTCATGTGACACGCAATGCCGTGCCCTGCAATCGCGTGGTGTTTCTCAGCCTGCACTCGCAGGTCCTTCGGAGGTCAATTGTTATGAGTTCGGCACGGTCTCGGTCAAGTACAGCGTGCTGTGGGGATCCCGAGATGGGGCCTGGCTCAAGGTGCTCAAGACGTACTGGAGTGTCCCAGAGCCGGAGTGCCAGCTGATCCTCGGGAGTTGGAACGGCATTTTCAGGCCGTGGCCGGACACGTTCTGGATCAGGACGGGGGGGTCCGAGCCCGAGATAGATGCTAGCGCTCTGCAGTACAAGTGCTTTTTCAGCATGCGACATCCTGCGGTGCTTCTCAGCCTGCAGGGTTCGCAGCGTGCGGTTTGCAATGCATTCCTTTTCAGTATGCGAGTTCCTGCGGTGTTTCTCAGGTTGCAGGGCTCCGAGGCTCTTCCCTTCGATGCCAATGTTTTCAGACACCGTAGCTCCGTTCCGTAAACATCTTCCAAGAGCCGCTCGCAACTTTTTGCAGCTGGCGGTCTGCAGACGTAGTCTGTCTCAGCATGCGAGCTCCCGCACGCTTCGCCGGCTTTTGCTGCGCGGACAATTTTCTCACACACGTCAGCGCCGTTTGTAGGCGTCAGAAAAACATGTAGACATTCACGAAGGGCTCAGTCTGTATATCGTCACATCATTACATACGCAGTCGTCGAACACATCGGTGTACATTCAGCGCTTTGTCCTTCTAGCTGGGTCGCTTCGTGCTGAGGCTGAGGCTGATGCAGGCTGAGGCTGAGGCAGGCTGAGGCTGAGGCCGAGGCCGACGGCAGACTGAGGCTGAGGCTGAAGCAGGCTGAGGCTGAGGCAGAGGCAGGCTGAGACTGAGGCTGAGGCTGAGGCAGGCTGATGCTGAGGCAGGCTGAGGCTGAGGCTGAGGCTGATGCAGGCTGAGGCTGAGGCAGGCTGAGGCTGAGGCCGAGGCTGAAGGCAGACTGATGCTGAGGCTGAAGCAGGCTGAGGCTGAGGCTGAGGCAGGCTGAGGCTGAGGCAGGCGGAGGCTGAGGCTGAGGCAGGCTGAGGCTGAGGCTGTGACTGCGACTGCCGTTGCCACTGCGACTGTCCTCGCGAATGCGACAACGACTGCGAGAACAGCAGAATTCTACAACTGGGTTCTCATCCGAATCTTAAGGGGAATGCTTCCAGATATGCTCCTACACATGGCTGTTAGGTTGCTTTGCCGGGATATTTTTTTTCAGTTTTGGGTAGTAATGGTCCCGGGAGGTCCCGTTTGGCATGGTGTCGGGCCTTCGAAAACCCGCCCCGGGAGGTCCCGTTGGCATGGCGTCGGGCCCCGTCCGCGGCGGATGGTCTCCCGTGGGGAATCGGGGCCAGATTCTCCACGGGAGACCCCCCGCCGCGGACAGGGTCCGTCGGGCGTATACGCCCCCGGCGGTATACGGCCCCCGGGGGTATACGGCCCCCGGGCGGTATACGGCCCCGGGCGTGAATTTTGGCATATTTTAGTATTTCAGTGATTTTTTTTTTTTTTTTTTTTTTTTTTTTGATTTTGGCCATATTTTAATGATTTCTAATGTTTTTTTTTGTTGCAGTTTTGGGTAGTAATGGCCCCGGGAGGTCCCGTTTGGCATGGTGTCGGGCCTTCGAAAAGCCCGCCCCGGGAGGTCCCGTTTGGCATGGTGTCGGGCCCCGTCCGCGGCGGATGGTCTCCCGTGGGGAATCGGGGCCAGATTCTCACGGGAGACCCCCGCCGCGGACAGGGTCCGTCGGGCGGTAATCAAACGGCCCCCGCTGGCGGTATACGGCCCCCGGGCGTATACGGCCCCCGGGCGGTATACGGCCCCCCGGGCGGTGATTTTGGGTATATTTAGTGATTTTCAGTTGTTTTTTTTTTTTTTTTTTGTGATTTTGGCAATATTTTAATGATTTCTAGTGTTTTTTTTTGCAGGCTTGGGTAGTAATGGTCCCGGGAGGTCCCGTTTGGCATGGTGTCGGGGCTTCGAAAACCCGCCCCGGGAGGTTCCGTTTGGCATGGTTCCGTTTTTTTGTTGTTTTGGGCATATTTTAGTGATTTTCAGTTTGTTTTTTTTGTGATTTGGTTGATATTTTAATGATTTCCATAGTTTTTAAGTGATTTTGGGCATATATTAGTGATTTTCAGTGTTTTTTGTGATTTTATACGCCCCGAGATATTATACGCCCCCCGATGTTATAACATTTACGGCCCCGAGATGTTATAACATTTACGGCCCCGATTTTACACGCCCCGAGATGTTATACGCCCCGAGATGTTATAACATTTACGGCCCCCCCGAGATGTTATAACATTTACGGCCCCCCCGAGATGTTATAACATTTACGGCCCCCCCGAGATGTTATAACATTTACGCCCCCCCCGAGATGTTATAACATTTACGGCCCCCCCGAGCGGTATACGGCCCCCGGGCGGTATACGGCCCCCGGGCGGTATACGGCACCCGGGCGGTATACGGCCCCCGGGCGGTGATTTTTGGTATATTTTAGTGATTTTCAATGTTTTTTTTTTTTTTTTTTTTTTTTTTTTTTTTTTTTTTTTTTTTTTTTTTTTTTTTTTTTTTTTTTTTTTTTTGTTTTGATTTTGGGTTTATTTTAATGATTTCTAGTGTTTTTTTTCCCAGTTTTGGGTAGTAATGGTCCCGGGAGGTCCCGTTTGGCATGGTGTCGGGCCTTCGAAAACCCGCCCCGGGAGGTCCCGTTTGGCATGGTGTCGGGCCCCGTCCGCGGCGGATGGTCTCCCGTGGGGAATCGGGGCCAGATTCTCCACGGGAGACCCCCCGCCGCGGACAGGGTCCGTCGGGCATATTTTAATGATTTTCAGTGTTTTTTTGTTGTTTTGGGAATATTTTAGTGATTTTCAATGTTTTTTTGGTGATGTGGGGGATTTTTAAATGATTTCCATTGTTTTTTTTTTGTGATTTTGGGCATATTTTAGTGATTTTCAGTGTTTTCTTTTTTGTGATTTTGGGTATATTTTAATGATTTCAAGCGTTTTTTTGTAGTTTCGGCCCGCTGAGGACAGGGGCTCGCCGAGAGCTCCGTCCGCGGCGGATGGTCTCCCGTGGGGAATCTGGGCCAGATTCTCCATGGGAGAGCCTCCGCCGCGGACAGGGCCCGTTGGGGGGTTTTCCGAGGGCACCGTCCGCGGCGGATGGTCTCCCGTGGGGAATCGGGGCCAGATTCTCCACGGGAGACCCCCCGCCGCGGACAGGGTCCGTCGGGCATATTTTAATGATTTTCAGTGTTTTTTTGTTGTTGGGCATATTTTAGTGATTTTCAGTGTTTTTTTGGTGATTTGGGGGATATTTTAATGATTTCCATAGTTTTTTTTTTTTTTTTTTTTTTTTTTTTTTTTTTTTTTTTTTTTTTTTATATATAGTGATTTGAGTATATTTTAAGTGATTTTCATGTTTTTTTTTTTTTTTTTGTTTTTGGGAATTTTGGCTCTTTTTTTTTTTTATTACCCTTAGCCGTTTTGGCATGGGTGTGGTCGGGCCTCCTAGACCCCCCCGGAGTTTCCGTTTGTATTGTGTTGGGCCTTACCGAAACCCGCACCCGGAGGTTCCGTTTGGGCATGGGTCGGGCCTTCGACTGCAGGCCTTCGAAAACCCGCCCCGAGAGGTTCCGTTTGGCATGGTGTCACGGGTCACGCCCCGAAAATTTGGTCCCGGGAGGTCCCGTTTGGCATGGTGTCGGGCCTTCGAAAACCCGCCCCGGGAGGTCCCGTTTGGCATGGTGTCGGGCCTTCGAAAACCCGCCCCAGGAGGTCCCGTTTGGCATGGTGTCACGGGCCACGCCCCGAAAATTTGGTTCCGGGAGATCCCGTTTAGCATGGTGTCGGGCCCCCTAGACCCGCCCCGGGAGGTTCTGTTTGGCATGGTGTCGGGCCTTCGAAAACCCGCTCCGGGAGGTTCCGTTTGGCATGGTGTCACGGGTCACGCCCCGAAAATTTGGTCCCGGGAGGTCCCGTTTGGCATGGTGTCGGGCCTTCGAAAAGCTGCCCCGGGAGGTCCCGTTTGGCATGGTGTCGGGCCCCGTCCGCGGCGGATGGTCTCCCGTGGGGAATCGGGGCCAGATTCTCCACGGGAGACCCCCCGCCGCGGACAGGGTCCGTCGGGCATATTTTAATGATTTTCAGTGTTTTTTTTTTGTTTTGTTGTTTTGGGCATATTTTAATGATTTTTTTTTTTTTTTTTTTTTTTTTTTTTTTTTTTTTTTTTTTTTTTTTTTTTTTTTTTTTTTTTTTTTTTTTTTTTTTGATTTTTTTTTTTTTATAGATTTTGGGCATATTTTAATGATTTCCAGTGTTTTTTTGTAGTTTCGGCCCGCCACGGACAGGGTCCCTCGGGGAGCCCCCCGAGAGCTCCGTCCGCGGCGGATGATCTCCTGTGGGGAATCGGGGCCAGATTCTCCATGGGAGAGCTTCCGCCGCGGACAGAGCCCGTTGGGGGGCTCACCGAAAGCTCCGTCCGGCCCCCGGGCGGTATACGGCCCCCGGGCGGTATACGGCCCCCGGGCGGTATCCGGCCCCCGGGCGGTATACGGCCGCCGGGCGGTATACGGCACCCGGGCGGTATACGGACCCCGGGCGGTATACGGCCCCCGGGCGGTATACGGCCCCCGGGCGGTATACGGCCGCCGGGCGGTATACGGCCCCCGGGCGGTATACGGCCCCCGGGCGACGGCCCCCGGGCGATATACGGCCGCCGGGCGGTATACGGCCCCCGGGCGGTATACGGCCCCCGGGCGGTATACGGCCGCCGGGCGGTATACGGCCCCCGGACGGTATACGGCCCCCGGGCGGTATACGGCCCCCGGGCGGTATACGGCCCCCGGGCGGTATACGGCCGCCGGGAGGTGGTGCACGGCCCCCCGGGGGTGGTATACGGCCCACCGGGAGGTATTATACGGCCCTCGGAGATACGTTATACGGCTCCCTCCGCCCCCAGAGGTCTTCTTGTTTTTTGTTGTTTTGGGCATATGTTAGTGATTGTCCGTGTGTTTGTTTGTGATTTGGAGCATATTTTAATAATTTCCATAGTTTTTTAGTGATTTTGGGCAGTGATTTTCATTGTTTTTTTTTTTTTTGCGATTTTGGGAATATTTTAATGATTTCCAGTGTTCCTTTGTAGTTTCGGCCCGCCGCGGACAGGGTCCGTTGGGGGGCTCCCCGAGAGCTCCGTCCGCGGCGGATGGTCTCCCGTGGGGAATCTGGGGCAGATTCTCCATGGGAGAGCTTCCGCCGCGGACAGGGCCCGTTGGGGGGCTCCCCGAGGGCCCCGTCCGCGGCGGATGGTCTCCCGTGGGGAATCGGGGCCAGATTCTCCACGGGAGACCCCCCGCCGCGGACAGGGTCCGTCGGGCATATTTTAATGATTTTCAGTGTTTTTTGTTGTTTTGGGCATATTTTAGTGATTTTCAATGTTTTGTTTGTGCAATTTGGGAGTATTTTAATGATTTCCATAGTTTTTTTGTGATTTTGGGCATCTTTTAGTGATTTTCATTGTTTGTTTTTTGTGATATTGGGTATATTTTAATGATTTCAACTGTTTTTTTGTAGTTTCGGCCCGCCGAGGACAGGGGCTCGCCGAGAGCTCCGTCCGCGGCGGATGGTCTCCCGTGGGGAATCTGGGCCAGATTCTCCATGGGAGAGCCTCCGCCGCGGACAGGGCCCGTTGGGGGGCTTTCCAAGGGCCCCGTCCGCGGCGGATGGTCTCCCGTGGGGAATCGGGGCCAGATTCTCCACGGGAGACCCCCCGCCGCGGACAGGGTCCGTCGGGCATATTTTAATGATTTTCACATGTTTTTTTGTTGTTTTGAGTATATTTTAATGATTTTCAGTGTTTTTTTTTGTGATTTGGGTGATATTTTAATGATTTCCATATTTTTTTGTTCCTTTGTAGTTTTGGGTAGTAATGGTCCCGGGAGGTCCCGTTTGGCATGGCGTCGGGGCTTCGAAAACCCGCCCCGGGAGATTCCGTTTGGCATGGTGTCACGGGTCACGCCCCGAAAATTTGGTTCCGGGAGGTTCCGTTTGGCATGGTGTCTGGCCCCTTAGACCCGCCCCGGGAGGTTCCGTTTGGCATGGCGTCGGGCCTTCGAAAACCCGCCCCGGGAGGTTTCGTTTGGCATGGTGTCGGGCCTTCGAAAAAACCCGCCGCGAGAGGTTCCGTTTGGCATGGTGTCACGGGTCACGCCCCGAAAATTTGGCCCCGGGAGGTCCCGTTTGGCATAGTGTCGGGCTTTCGAAAACCCGCCCCGGGAGTTCCCGTTTGGCATGGTGTCGGGCCTTCGAAAACCCGCCCCGGGAGGTTCCGTTTGGCGCGGTGTCACGGGTCACGCCCCGAAAATTTGGTTCCGGGAGATCCCGTCTGGCATGGTGTCGGGCCCCCTAGACCCGCCCCGGGAGGTTCCGTTTGGCATGGTGTCGGGCCTTCGAAAACCTGTCCCGGGAGGTTTCGTTTGGCACGGTGTCACGGGTCACGCCCCGAAAATTTGGTCCCGGGAGCTCCCGTTTGGCATGGTGTCGGGCCTTCGAAAACCCGCCCCGGGAGGTCCCGTTTGGCATGGTGTCGGGCCCCGTCCGCGGCAGATGGTCTCCCGTGGGGAATCGGGGCCAGATTCTCCACGGGAGACCCCCCGCCGCGGACAGGGTCCGTCGGATATATTTTAATGATTTTCAGTGTTTGTTTGTTGTTGTTTTCGGCATATTTTAATGATTTTCAGTGTTATTTTAATGATTTGGTGCATATTTTAATGATTTCCATAGTTTTTTTTTAATGATTTTGGGCATATGTCGGTGATTTTTATTTTTTTTTGTTGTTGTTGCGTTGGGCATATTTTAAATACTTTTCCATGTTTTTTTTTTTTTTTTTTTTTTTTTTTTTTTTTTTTTTTTTTTTTTTTTTTTTTTTTTTTTTTTTTTTTTTTTTTTTTTTTTTTTTTTTTTTTTTTTTTTTTTTTTTTTTTTTTTTTTTTTTTTTTTTTTTTATTTTTTTTTTTTTTTTTTTTTTTTTTTTTTTTTTTTTTTTTTTTTTTTTGTTTTTTTCTTTCTGCGATTTTGGGAATATTTTAATGATTTCCAGTGTTCCTTTGTAGTTTCGGCCCGCCGCGGACAGGGTCCGTTGGGGGGCTTCCCGAGAGCTCCGTCCGCGGCGGATGGTCTCCCGCGGGGAATCTGGGGAAGATTCTCCATGGGAGAACCTCCGCCGCGGACAGAGCCCGTTGGGGGGCTCCCCGAGGGCCCCGTCCGCGGCGGATGGTCCCCCGTGGGGAATCGGGGCCAGATTTCTCCACGGGAGACCCCCCGCCGCGGACAGGGTCCGTCGGGGATATTTTAATGATTTTCAGTTTTTTTTTTTTTTTTTTTTTTTTTTTTTTTTTTTTTGGGGGGGGGCAAATATTTTTCAATGATTTTTTTTTTTTGTGATTTGAAAGTATATGTGTATGATTTACATTATAAATAATATATCTCATTATATATATATATTATATAATAATATATATTATATGTGTTCATATTTTAGGATGATTTTCTCTAGTGGTTATTGTAGCCGAGGAGCTCCGTCCGCGGCGGATGTCTCATGGGAGAGCCTCCGCCGCGGACAGGGCCCGTTGGGGATCTCCCCGAGGGCCCCGTCCGCGGCGGATGGTCTCCCGTGGGGAATCGGGGCCAGATTCTCCACGGGAAACCCCCCGCCGCGGACAGGGTCCGTCGGGTATATTTTAATGATTTTCAATGTTTTTTTGTTGTTTTGGGTATACTTTTTAATGATTTTTCAGTTTTGTTCTTTTTTTTTTTTTTTTTTTTTTTTTTTTTTTTGATGTGGGTGATATTTTATTGATTTCCATAGTTTTTTTTTTTTTTTTTTTTTTTTTTTTTTGTGAGCGAACAGCCGAGGCACGAATGCTGTCTCGCGGGCACAGCAGCGAGGACGCGATGCGCGTGCGTCCGCGCGCCCCGCAGCGAGCGCGTGAGGTTGCGAGGGGCGCTTCGCCGCGAGGCGACGACACGCGAAACGCGAGAAAGATGGAGCCGCGGTTTTGTCGGATGCGCCGCGGCTAGGTCGCCGCGGAGGGAGCGCACGCGAGCGGTCACCGCGGCACCGGCCAGCCTTGCCGCGCACAGGAACAGTCATGCGTGGCGGCTAGGCCGCCGCGGAGGGAGCGCGCGCGACCCGTCCGCGGCGCCGACCAGCCTTGCCGCTCGCAGGTTCCATAATTGTTTGCGGCAGGCGGGGCGCCCATCTTCCTGTGGGCGCGTTTCGCCTGCCGTTTCGGGCCCGGGCCCCGCGGCGTTTCGCTCTGGCCCCGTGTCCCTGGCCCTTTCTCTCTCGCCCTTCTGTCCTTCGGTGTCCTCCCGCCCCCTCTCGCGCCTGGCCCTTTCCCCTCTGCTTCGCTCCGCTCTCGCCCCGGCCCGCCTCTTGCCTCTCGCCCCGCGGCCCGCCGCCGGCCCTGTTCACGGCCCCTCGGCCTCCCGTTCTGTCCCGCCGTCGGTCCCTTCGCTCGGTCTCTCGGTCCTGCCGTCCTCCCGCGCGCCGGTCTCCGCGCCGTCCGCCCCGCCGCGCGTCGGCGGGTCGCTCGCCCTCCGCTTCGCCCGCCGCGCGCGCAGGTTCCACCTCCTTCTCCCGCGCGCGCGCAGGACAACCGCGGCCCCGCCGAGGCGGGCGGGCCGCGTTGGCTCAGCGCGCGCAAGACCAATCGCGGCCCCGCCGAGGCGGGCGGGCCGCGCTCTCGCGCGCGTGCAGATTGATTTCGACCCGCCGAGGTGGTCGGGCCGCGCGATGCGCCCAGGCCGAAGGGCGCCCCGTTCTGGCCCCGTCGCCGCGTCGTCGTGTCGTCGTTGGCGCGTCGCGCCGCCGCCGCCGCCGCTGCTGCCGCTGCGCCGTCGCGTCCGTGTCGCGTCGGCTCGTCGTGCTCTGTCGCGTCGTCGTCGGGGCGTCGTGCTGCCGCTCGCCGCTGCCGCCGGTGTGTCGCTGCGGCCGTCGCCGTCGTGCCCGCCGCCGCCGCTGCGGTGGCCGCCGCCGCCGCCGCCGCTTCGTGTCCCGCTACCGCTTTGGCCCCGGCGGGGCCTGCCCCGGCTCCGGTGGGGCCCGCTCCGGCCCTGGTGGCGTCCCGGTCCCTCCCTGGGCGCGGTGCTCCGCTCCTTCGTCGCCTCTGCTGACGCGGCTCGTTTCGCGGCGGGTGCGCTGGGTCCCGGGCCGGCGCCCCGTCCGCTCCTCGTCGTTTTGCTTGGCTCGAAAGTTCTTTTCTGCCCATGGTCGGGCATCTGCGCAAGTGTGCGCACGGGGCTCGTGGACTCGCGGCAGGAGATCTGGGTTGTTGTGACACCCAGACTACCTGCTGCAAGTCCGCGAGTACCCACCCCGGCGCCTCGCGCCCGCACTGGCGGGCAGGCGGACCGCCGGGGACATCCGCACCTGCGTTCGGCTCGTGTCGGTCGGCCCGGATCGGCCCCGGTGCCAGGCCGGCCCGTCCGGACTCCTGCAGAGACGGCGACTCGCGTTGCCCGTGCAGTCCCGGTCGAGCGCGCCAGACGCAGCGCGCGCGCGACCAGGTCGAGGTGAAAGTCGCGGCGCCAGCGAGCCCGTTTCCCGCAGTGGCAGATCTCGTGGAGGTTGGGCTCGCAGCGCGCCCCAGCAGCGGCCGCGGCGGTGCGCGGTAGGACATGGAAAAGGATTTAGACGGCTTGCGCCAACCAGGCAAGGGAGATGTGGAGTGTGATCGGGCCCATCGGGGATCACGCTGACTCCACTAGCGTCGGCCCACAGAGGCCAGGACACGGCACGACCAGGCAAGGTGGCGATGCCCGGATCATCATCTCCGGGGGGCGCTCGGCCCACTGGGGCCCCGCCCGCACCGGCACGTTCGATTGAACGTGACCGGTGGGTCCACTGGGACCCCTTCAGGGAGCAGCGTGCACGCCCATGTGGGCTTTGCCCGTACCGGCGCGCTCACTGGACGCGACCGGTGGTCCACTGGGACCCCTCTCCCTCCGCTCAAGGGCTGCAGGCAGGCCCACTGGGGCCCTGCCTGCACCGGCGCGATCGATTGGACGTGTCCGGTGGGTCCACTGGGACCCCATCAGGGAGAAGCGAGCAAGCCCACGTTGGCTTTGCCCGTACCGGCGCGCTCACTGGACGCAACCGGTGGTCCACTGGGACCCCTCTCCCTCCGCTCAAGGGCTGCACGCAGGCCCACTGGGGCCCTGCCTGCACCGGCACGATCGTTGGACGTGACCGGTAGGTCCACTGGGACCCCTTCAGGGAGCAGCGAGCAAGCCCATGTTTGGCTTTGCCCGTACCGGCGCGCTCACTGGACGCGACCGGTGGTCCACTGGGACCCCTCTCCCTCCGCTCAAGGGCTGCACGCAGGCCCACTGGGGCCCTGCCTACACCGGCACGATCGTTGGACGTGACCGGTTGGTCCACTGGGACCCGCTAGCCCTATGTTCTCCCAGGACGGCCTTTTGGTGGCCCCGCACCTGGGTGACAGTGACGCGCCAAGGCCTGGCGCCCCGTTCGGGGCAGCGGACACCCGGCGCGAGCTGCGGGAGCAAGCGGCACCGACAGCTGAGAACGACGGACGGCCGGCGGCTCCGGCGGACGGTCCGGGCGGGGCGGTCCGGCTCGCTTACGAGGCTCCGCCATCCCGCCCGCCCCCCCCGCGCTCCGGGGCCCGCGTGTCGGGATTCGTGGCGCATGCGTGATCTCGCGCGCAGGCGGACTCGGGCCCCGTTACCGTTCCCGTCGCCGGTCGCACGTCGGTTTCTCCGAGGATTGCATTCGATCGTGCTTCGTGGCGGCTTCGCCGTGTCGGCCTCGGCCTCGTCTTTCCCGAGGCTCTCGCCCACCCGCCGACCCGCCAGTCCCGGTACCTCGTGTTCCGCGAACGTGCGACAGAGCGAGCCGCGCCGCGCGGACAGTGCAGCGGACCCCAGGTTTCCCTTCGTTCGCCGCGCAAACAATTGCCGCCATGGAGGCGGCCGCTGCCTTGCGTTTCTTTCTCAAGAAGCATGCGATGGCGACAGGGGCTCCAGACCCGGACACATGGCTGAATGACATGGTCGCGATTCTCGACCGAGCGGAGGCACGTGTCCGCCGCCCGCACGCGCGCTCCCGCTCCCGCCCGCGCGTCCGTGCGCGCGATCCGGCCGTCCCGCGCGGCCACCCGCGCGAGCGTCCCGTGCAACAGGTGTACACCCCGCTGGCACTCGTGTACGTCAACACAAAGAAGATTGAGATCTCGCCTGGAAAGGCTCACGCCCTCGACCAGGCTATACAGGCAAGCGCGCGCCCAGAACCGCCGCGACGGTCGCCCTGCGACCGCCGCCGTTCTGGCGGCGAAGAAGGAGTTCGCACCTGCTGGGACCACCGCGCCTGCCGGGCCAGCGGCACCCGCAGCGGACCCGCTGGCGGAGCTCACCCGCATCCTCACCAAGGATGACGCCCCGACGGTTCACGTCGACTTCCCGGCGCAGCTGAACGCCATCACCCTGGCCAACTTGCCCACCGCGGCGTGGCCCAGGCGCGCCCCCCCCCCTCCCAGCCTGTTTCGCCGGTCCGCGGCCGCCCGACCGGCCGCGTCGCGTCAGGACCGTGCGCGTCGATTCCCTCGCATCCGAGGTCGACCGCCTACAGAAGAAGAAAGGGCTTGCCGCCCCTTTTGTCAACGTCGACTTGCGCCTGTGGCTTCCCACGGGCGCGTCCGCCGTCGGCCGCCCACATGACGACGATGCCACCCAGGCGGGCGCGGGCGGCGGAGCCAAGCCTCGCCTGATGAATTGGACCGAGTGGCACCTCGCCTTCGACCAGTACCTCGCTGTCCCGCCCGCCGACCGTACTCGCGGACCCTCCTCGGCGGCGCAGGTACGCTCTGGCCGCTGCCGCAACGAAGCAGCTCGACTTCGCCGCGGCACTCGCACACAAGCAGATCTGCCTCCTGGCATCTTGCCGCGCGCGCCCGCGCGCCCTCCGGCCAGCGGATTCCCCGCTCGCTTCGCAGGTAGCGGCCCACGCCCAGCTCAAGGGCCGCAAAGCCCACCTGGGCGTGTTCTACGACCAGGTCGCCCGCCGCTCCTGGGCCGAGAAGGCCGCCGCTGGCGTCACAGGTTTCCAGGCCCGCCACCCCGCTCCGCCGCGCGCGCCCGCGCCCCGCCCCCCCGCCGCGGACCTCGGCATCGCAGGTGAGTCAGGCGGCCCTCGCCCTCGACGAGGTGCTGCTCCGCCAGGCGGAGCGGGAAAACGATTTTGACGAGAAGAGCCTCGGCAGCGCCCCCGCCGCCACGAAGCAGGAGGGAGCCGGTCCGGCCCGAGGCCCGGCGACGCCCAAGCGCAGCCAGGCCCACCGTGCGGGCCATGGCCTGACCGCCCAGCAGAGTCAGCAGAGTCAGCAGGGCAAGCGCAGGGCCGACACCGGGGCCAAGACCGGCTCCTGGAAGAGCTGGAACAACAAGAGCAACGGCGGGGGCGGCGGCAAATGGCAGCGCCGCTGATCAGCGACAGCGCGCGCCTGACGGGCACAGCCGTCAGCACGGCGCGCGGAATTTTGGGCTTGCTGCTAATTAGAGCGTCCGACGCGGTAAAGGGTCCGAGGCGCACCAGGAATGCGCGGGCGGTGCACCCTTCGCCGCCCTCCCTCCTGCGCCCTCCACGGCGCCCCCCTCGCCCTCCACGGCGCGCCCCTCGCCTTGGCGCCCCCCTCGCCCTCCGCGGCGCGTGCGTTCAGCTTGCTTTCGCCATGAAGCGCTTTCGCGAGCACGCGAGCCCGGACGAGCCGGCTCCCAAACGGTCTGTGTCTGATGCTCGCAAGTTGTCTTTCGCCGAAGCGGCCGCCCTCGAAGGCGATGCCGGCTTCGAGCCGGGCTGCAAGCTTTCGCAGGACACTTTGGCGGCGCTTGAATGGATGGCATCGAGGCCACCCGAAGAGGCGCCCAGGTGCGCGCGCAATGCGACCGCGCGCCACGACCGAGCGCAGGTAAGGGAGGAGCGTGAAGGGGCTGTTCTGCGGGTCCTCTCCATGGCACATCAGTTCAGGACGGCCGGATTCGACGAAATCTGGGGTCGCGGCGCGGACCCGGGCGTCGCCAACGTAGCATCCGGCGTCAACGGCCCGCTCTTCGAACGCCTGGTCGCCGATGTGGACTTCCACGACCCGAAATGCGGTGACTTCTTCCGTGAGGTGCAACGCGCGAGGGGCGGCTCTGCTTCTCGCGCCCGACGGAGCGCGGCCGGCGAAGGGTGCACCGCTGATTGGGACACTCGAAAAATCCGGCACGGGGACGGAGATGGCGCATAAGCCGCTGATATCAGCGGAAGAGATCCTTCGAGGCCGGCGCGCGCGCGTCGGCAGGGGCCCGGCTTCTCCTCCCTGGCCCCCCGCCCCGCCGCGCGCCAGCCAATGCACGGGACAGAAAAGCATTGTTCAAAAGGACACGGCCAAGCCCGTGCGACGAAGCGCTGCACGAGGGCGCACTCGCCGACGCGAGCGCGGGGCGATTGACGACGCCCCGGCGACTGAGCCCCGACGACGTGCCCCCGGATGCCGCGGTAATCCCCCGCTTCGGCGTGGAGCAGGGGACGCGGCCGGACGGCACCGCTAAGGTACCCCGACGGCCGCCCAAGCCGCTCATTCGCGGACCGCCGCCCGCGCGCCAGGTGCGCGCCGTAGACGACTGCAGCGCGGCCCACCTCAACAAGGGTACGGAGCCGCAGGAACGGAAGAAGCATGACACTGTCGACGCGCTGTTTGACGCGTGTCGGAAATTGGCGCGACGCGTTTCTCGGGCCCCGACGCCGCGTGCGCTCTGCCCTGTTCAGGCACCCCTGGGGCCCTTGGAGCTCTTCAAGGCCGATATTGATTCCGCCTTCCGCAGAATCCCCTAGCGCCCGGAGCACCGACGCTTCGCTTGGGTCATCTATTGCTTCGCCGGCGTCACCTGGGGAGCCCAGCACGTTGCCCTCCCGTTCGGAGCAGGCCCGCGCGGGCCATCCCGCCCCACCCGCCGCCCCGCCGCGCGTCGCGGCGCAGTCAGCAGCGTACACAACTGGGAGGGAATCGGCGCGGCCCTAGTGGCCATCTGCAGGCGCCTCTTGCGGATCCCAATCCTGAGGTACGTCGACGATCTGTTCGGCGTCGAGCGCTCCGGGGAGGCCCGTCTCGCTCTGTCCCCTCCCCCCTTCCGTCGCACCCGGTCGACCCTCTCCGCGCTCGCGCAAAGGCCCAGCACGCCCTCTCGTGCGTGGTCCGGGTGATCAGGTGCATCCTGGGCCCTTCGTCGGTGGCCGATAAGAAAACTGAGTCGGGCCCGTCGCTCGTGATTCTCGGACTAGCCATCTCGGTGCACCGCGCGCGACGCGTTCGCGAATGGGGGGCTAGGGCACTGTGCGTGCGGTGTCGCAGACCTCACGCAAAGGGCTGATTGCGCGCCCGTCCAAGGACAAGGTCGACAAATGGACGAACCGAATCAGGACAGCGCTTGACGACGGTTCGATGACCGCAGGCGCGCGCGTGATCGCGCGCCGCGCGCGCCGGGGGCGACACCTTTCTTTGCACAGGTGGGGCCGCCAAGCTCGCGGGCGCGTTGTCGTGGGCGGCGTCGTGGCAATTCCGCAAACTAGGCCGTGCGATGCTGCGGCCCTTGTTCGCCCACGCACACTCGGGGCGTCCGTTTCTACCGCGCCCCGCCCTGCGCAGCCTGGCGTGGTGGTTGGAAGTGTTGCAGAGAAGCGTTGCAGAGACAAGGGACTGGGAGCCCGCGGACACCCGCCCGCCGGTCCTTGCCTTCGCTGACGCCCGGGGCGAGCCCCCACGAGCGGCCGCCGTCCTCTGGATCGACGGACGTTGGGAATACACATACCAGATGCCGCCGGCCTGGCTAACGAGGCCCCGATCGCGCGCCGGCGACCGATCGATGCAATTCGGCCTGCGCGCAGGCAATTCCAGCAGCGGAGCGACGATCAGATCGCCGGACTCGAGATGCTCGCTTCGGCCTTGGCGATCTCCACCTGGCAGAAGGAGCTCCGGGGCCGCAAGGTTCGCCTCTTTAGCGACAACACGATCGCCGAATGGTCGTTCCGAAAGGGATCAGCGAAGTGCTGCGACCACGGGCTGCTCCAGATCAACCTCCGGATCGACCGTGTCCCTTCCGGCGGGCCCGCGCGTTATCTCTGTCAGGTCGGGTCCCACTCCCGCGGCGCGCCAGTTGATAACATTTCTGACCTGCCCAGTCGGGAGGATTATGATCTCATGACACGCATTGGGGCCACCTGGAGGCGCCCGTGGCTGCGGCCAGACTTCTGGGACCTCCAGCTGCCATGCCAGCTCGCGGCCCGTCCCGTCTGAAAAAAAAAAAAGCGCTGGCGTCGCCCCCCCCCCACCAGCCCCACGCCCCCCCCCCCCCCCCCCCCCCGCCCACCCCGCACCCCCCCCCCCCCCCCCCTACCACCCCCACCCCACCCCCCCAACTACCCCCCCACCCCCCCCCCCCCGGCCCCCCCCCCCGGCCCCGCTCCCGCACCCCCCCCCCCCCCCACCCCACCCCCCACCCCTCCGCACCCCCACCCCCCCGTCCCCGCACCCTCCCCCCCTCGCCCCCCCCCCCCCCCCGCCCCCCTCACCGCCCCCCCCCCCCCCCCCCCGGCTTGCTCTCCTTCCCCCCGCTCCTGCTCTCCCGCCCACCCGTCACCCCGTGCTCGCTCGCGCGTAGCGTCATGCGGCAAGTCTGCCCCCGCCCCGAGGGCATTTTCAACGTATCCATGGCGCGCGATCGAACACCGCCGCGGAGGTGCTGTTACGGTCGGCTGATCCAGCGAGCGCACACCGCAAGTCATCTCGCGAAGGTCGCGGCGCATTCCCTTTTCAGGAGCGAGATGCGGCAGCGCGACATGGACGCGGCGGCCTCGTGGCTGCGGGGCCGCGGGATCCGCTCGTGGTTCCAGCTCGGGCGGCTTCCCGCGGATTCAGTGCCGTCCCTGGGCTTGGCTAGGGACGCGCGCGCGACGATCCTCCGGGCCATCCAGCTGGCCATCGAATGCCGACTGGACGAAGCACTCTGCACCTTCGGCACGGAACTCGAACCGGAGTCCAGCTGCTCAAGCAGCGAATCTGATACCATCGAATATCGCACGACGATGGTGGGCGCGCCGCAGGGCGCGGACGTCGATGACGACCCAATCGAAACGACGTCGCCTTAGCCGCGCCGTCACCGGCCAGCGCCGGTCGCTCCCGCTCGACCCCGCGCAAGGCTCGCATCAGAGAAAGAGACGCGAGCGCCGCCCGGGAAGGCGCGTCAGTAACGCGGCACGAACGCTCTCACACGCGAAGGGGGCTATCGAGAGGCGCGCAGGGCGCGGGGCGACCTCTCTCACCGCGCCCCTCGGCGCGCCAGAATGAAGCTCGCCGACCAGATCGCCGTTGCGACCCCGTGGGCGTCACCCACGGTCGTTGAGGAAGTCGCCAAGTTTCTGGTTTCTTGCGATGTGTTCGCGATCTCATCTGTGCGGGCGGTTGGCGCACCGGAAAACTGGAGCGGCTACGTGAAACTGTCGCCCGACGCGCAGCGCGCGATCGCGCTCTTCGCGCGAGCAAAGCCGCCGCCGGGCCCGCCACCTGCGGCGGCGTTCGTGAGTGACGAGGTGCCTGCGGCGCCCGTGTGCGCTCAGCCGTGTGTCTCCTCCGCCGCTGGCTCCTCCTCTTCCTCCTCGACCTCCTCCTCCTCCTCGTCCTCCTCGCCCCCCCCGCGGGCGGGTGGTAGGAGTCCAGCCGCGCAGGCACCCGCACGCCCGCAACAGGAGGGCGTACTCTCGCAGCGGCTGCAAGTAGCGCGGGCGACGGCCGCGCTGAAAGCGTCGCCCCTGGGCTCGAGAAGAGGAGGCCCGCGCGCCGCAAGTCGACGCCTGGCCGTTGCGCCGAGCGACCCCGAATTCAGGAAGCGCGCCTTATTCGGGGCCCGGTGCGCCGCCGTCCTCAACGGTGCCCCGCGCTCCATCGGCACGTGGACAGCCGGCCTGAGGTGCTGGTTCCGTTTCGCCAAATCGCAGCTCGGAAACGGGGACAGCCCCCTCCCGCCAACTGCGGACGAGCTATGTCTTTGGGCTTTGTGCTTCTCGAACCCCGGCACTTTTGCCAATTACAAAGCCCAGGTCGACAAGGCCTGCACGCTGCTGGCCTCGACCGCTCAGCGTTCAGCAGCCCCGCCGTTTCGCGCGCAAAGGCCGCGATCAAGCACCGTGCGCCCCAGCCTGACCCGCGACCTCCCCCTGTCACGCGGAAGGCGTTAGTCGCGATGTTGCCGCACGTGCCTGACCCTCAGGTGCGAGCGCTGTTCGTAGTCGCCTTCGCACTGGCCATGAGGCTTCCCTCGGAGGCGCTGTTGATCAGCATAGGCGACCCAGCACGGGCGGCCAACTTCCGGTTCACGCAGGAGGAACTGGACCGCCCAGTGCCGACCATCGTGCTTTTCAACACGAGCGAGGCGGTCGTACTCCA